>JAJOOE010001748.1:0-27593 GCA_036250405.1 Solanum raphanifolium
TTTTTATTAAATTTAAATGTATATATTTGGGTTTTCAATCAATACTATGCATAAATAAATAAAACATAAATTAAATATTGATATAATATTAACATGACGATTTAAATATAATTAAAAATATCAAATATAAAGTAACGATAATAAACGTAAAATAAAATTAAATAATTATTATATATAAATAAATTTCTTAAATGAAACTTAACCAAACTTATAATTTATGTTAATTAATTCATAAGGAATGAATTGGTAAATATGTAAATATGAAAGAGATATTTTGGTCTTGAAAAATATAATTTTTTTGCTTCTACTTTTTTTAAGAAGTGGAAATATTTAGCTTTTTCTTAACAACAGAAAAACTACTTATGCTTTCTTTTAAAAACAATTTTATTGATTTGCCAAATGTCTTGCTTTTAAAAAAAAAAGTTTTTTTCCAAAAAAAATAAATGTTTTTTCTCCTTCCAACAACAATGTCAAACACACTCTTAGTTTCATTAATGAACTACAACAATCTAGTCAGTTTTGGAATTCTGATTCTGATTATATTGTTATAATCCAGTACAAAGATGGATCATAATAAATTAACTATCTTTTACTTCAATAAGATTTTAGAAAATACTCCCTCTGTTTCATATTAGTTGTCCAAAATTATTTGTCAATTTACAAAATTAAGATAAAATTAATTAAAATTTCTTATTTTACCATTATAATTTATTAATTGAAAGTATAAACAAGTTTCTAGAGTTTCAAAAAAGTTTCGTAAGAGGTGAATTAATTAAATTGTCCTTTTTATTTATGATTTCTTAAGGATTGTGTAAAAGAAAAACAATTGACAACTAATAAGAAACGAATGATGTAAGAAAATAGAGTAAACTAGGAAAACAAAGATTGGTTATATTTTTACACAATGAATTTTATTTTTTTAAGAAAAATTATGATGTGAAAGTTACAAGTTGGATAGCGTTGACGTGCCAAGATTTGACATTTTTCCTAGTAGTAATATCTGAAATTTAATTATATTCAAAATAATTACAGTATTATTTTTTAATATCTTTGACAATGAACTAGAGAAGTATTTGCACACAAATAAATGGATTTGGATGATGAAAATCAAGACAAATATTTAATAAATAGAACAATAGACTTAACCATAACATAATTTTAGACACCCATCCTATCTGACTAAAAATAGAATAAAATAAAATAAAATAAAACAACAAACTTGCACTCTTAGACACTCATCTATCAAACAACATACATAAAATAAAATTTTAAGAAATATTTAAAACTTAACTCATTTTTAGACACCCATCGACCACCTTACAAAGAAGATCCACATAATTTGTTTTATCTCATTAAAGCCTCAAGTTCAAGTCCAAATCAGTTGGTTCTTCAGCTATGTTAACTAATTCATCTGCATTTGATGAAGTAGGAACATCCAATCGATTGATCAACGATCTGGTACAATTAACAATAGCTCCATTTGAACTTCCGATCATGTTTCTTCTTTCGATTTGTTGTCTATCCATTATTGATGTTCTGCCTCTTATCATCGGTACAATTATGTTACTTCTTGTCATTTGTTGTCCATCAATTGGAAGTGCTCTATCCCTTCTTATAGGGTGGTCACGGTTCGAAGATGTTGTTGGCCTAATAACAACATTATCATTTCTCAGTAAACTCCTCTGCTGTGGAGCCAGATGTTGAGTTGATGGAGGGTTTCCTGGTTCAAAAGTAACAGATCCATAAACAGGAGACTGTAAGATGATATCTTGCTCAGACAATAATAGATGATTATTTTGTACATGATTCATGAATTGAAAATGAGTATGAAACATTGCATGGCATACTGGGCAATAAAGTAGGACATGGGAAGGTCTTAGAAATGGAGAAAAGTTAGCATTATTCATATTTGAAGTATGAAATATTTTCTCTAAAGAAAGAAATGATAGAGAGAAGTACCAACTATGCATTTTATAAAATGTGAAGAATATTTATAAGGTATTCAATATATACCCCGACCCCCAATCCCCCCCCCCCTTCATTTCTATGTCTTCCATTTTTGCTATGGTAACAAAATCTTGTTTACAATTTAAATTGGAAGCTTAATTATTATTTTTCCTCCTAATTCATCATTTATTTTTAAAGTAAATACACTTATGATTTTTCTTTCATTAGTGTATTACAACAATATGATTTCTTTTTTACTTTTGACTATTATATTGTAATATCTAACAAATCTTTGCTAACAATTTAAATTGGAAACTTAGTTATTGTTTTTCCTCCTAACATCATTTATATTCAAAGTGAATACCCCTTATGATTTTTCTTTCATTAGTATTTTATAACAATTTAATTTCTTTTTGACTTTTGACTATTACTATATTGTTATAATTCGGTACCACACAAAATGAATTTTACTATACTAAAAATATGTATATTCAAATATAATAATTATTTTTCAAAAAGTTCAAGTGCCATTTTTGTGATGTACTTTCATCGTAAGTTCATTATTTCTTAGATATATATTTTGTAATAATTGATAAGTATATAGGTGATACATGTGCATAGAAACTAGTTATTTAAAAAATAAAATACAAAAAATATTATTTTTCAAGAGATAAAGCATACACCATAAAATAACGTTAGAGATCATTAGCACTAAATTTCACAAATATCAAGTATGCAAAAATTTATAGGCGATACACGTGCCATACATGTTACAATTAATTATTTTAAACATAAGAAGATGAGAAGAGTGCTTATTTTCAATCAAAGAAGAAGATTTTTTAAATCCTATCCCATATTTCCCTAGATCTTACCTTGCTCCGATTTTGTCTAAGATTAATCTAGCCTAGAATTTTCAACTCACTACTCCAAAAGCTTTCTTACCCAAATTTTGTCATCATTGATTTATCCATAACGATCAAAAGGGTTGTTATAGTTTAGTGTCTTTAAGATACTGATGAAACTAATACATGCATATGAATTGGGAATGTATTGTTTTGTGTTGTTACATCGTAAGTCATAGATTTGGATGATGCTAATATCTATGGGTAGTAGTTAATGAACTAATGGTTGTTTGATTATAGTGAATGTAGTTAAAATTTAAGATGTAATGATGTGAAACTATTTTAATGTTCTTACATATGGTTTATTTAAACTCTCATCTTATTTTTTAGATAATGATTTTTGGACGAATTTAATCACTACTAAATCATTTATTATTCTGACACAAAATAAAGTTGAAAGGTGTTACTCAATGCAGTCCATAGTATTATGAATTTATGACAGTATCATTGAGCAAATATCCATAAAACTCGATATACAATGATACTAGATTAATATCCATAAAACTCGATAGTATTATGATAGAGTAATTTGCCCTATAATATAATATCCATCAAGCTTCTTTGCTTTTGTTTCACAGATGCCCAACAATGATAACAATTTAGCATATAGTTTTTATAAGAGCAAACAATTTTGAGTCAGAGAAAGTAAATATGATGTCAATAACAACAAACGGGGCAGTGTTTAGAAAGTTTACATTCTACAAACACATTGAACTTTTAGACCTTTAGATGACATCGATAAAAATATTCAAAAACAAAAACACAATTACATGTACATAGTTATTGCACTCAAATACAATGGTGACATCTGCGACAAACTCAGAGAGTTGGTGAGTAGGGAATCTCCCAAATGAGAGATCTTA
Organism: Solanum raphanifolium; assembly: GCA_036250405.1. Taxonomy (NCBI): domain Eukaryota; kingdom Viridiplantae; phylum Streptophyta; class Magnoliopsida; order Solanales; family Solanaceae; genus Solanum; species Solanum raphanifolium. The sequence goes on from JAJOOE010001748.1 coordinate 3,713, forward strand.
TGTTCGAAATTTGTTTGTCACGACCTACATCGTCATGATTGGCACCACACTAACCCTCCGGTGGGAGAACCATGCGTTAATACTAATTAGCTAACCAACTTAACCAAAATACTAAAGCATTTAAGTTACGGAAGCAAGTTAAATGCTAAGGAAAGAAAATAGGGAGTTCCCATAAACTCCAAACAAAAGTCTAACAACTAAAACAAATGCGGAAATAACACCTAGAACCTGAACGTCAATAATGTACCAAAATATCTAAAGTTCAACAAGTCTAAACAAGAAGGGGTACAACCCCAAACTAACATAGGAATAATTAACTAGAAAGTCTAAGTCCGAAAATATGGACTTAAACGAAAGAGAACTAATGGCAGCCCGGAAGAACTGGCTCACCCTTGAATTTGAACGATCACTGATCTTCTAAGCGAGATTTGTCAATAGCCGCCTGAAGATGCACTGTACTCAACAAAGAAAGAGCAAGTGCAGTATCAGTACACAACTGCACTGTACTGGTAGGATCACACGGCTATTCCACTAAGTGCAACATACATAAGTCAATACACATAATAATAACATGCATACGCCGAACATATACAATATCAATATCATTTACGAACAACGATCAAGTTCACAATTCTCAATTACACAGTTATGTCAAGTCAATGGTCCTCTCATGGAACCCAAACCCAAACTGTTAGCATACCGGAACGTGGTACCTGATCTAATGATTATGCCACAACGTGGCAACCTATCCCTTAATTATGCCGGAACGTGGCAACCGATCCAAGTTAGTCTGAACGCAACACCCGATCCATTCAATAAGCCACAATCACAATCACAAAGTACATTCTCATAATCATACAATCAAGTCATGATTCATGGCATTCATCATTCATATATCCTCATTTACAATTAATGTGATCAATAATGCAACATTCGCATACATACATGTATCATAATGAAGCAAGAACAAACATATATCACACAATCATAGAATCACAACCATCACCTACCTCGGAACAAGCTTGAAACCCCTAAGAAACTTTATTCTTCCCTTTTCAGACTCGTTTCGCTTGTTCTTGGTCTACAAACAATCATAATAACATGTAAATCAATAAACAATCACTAATTCCCGAATTACTAACCATTCGATCAACCCTAGATCATACCCATGATTCCAATCTCCAAATTAGGGCATTTTCCACCATTATTCCTAGATCAAAACTCTCCCCCATCGATAATTACCCATAAGATTACGTTCTACGGATCGAAAAATGGATTCGGGGAGTGAAAATCTTACCTTTAGCCTCAAGAATGGTGGAAAACTGTCAAGAAAATCCCTGGGTTCGTTCCTTAGCTCTCAAGTTCGAAAATTGCAGAATAAAGACGTTTTGGGGTTTATTTTCGACTTAAATCGTGACTGTCCCGCTATGGTGGCCCCCAGCCCGCCACAACCGCCCCACCAGGGCAGAAATCCCGCCTCAGTGGCTTGCACGGGACCAGTGAGTTGATTTAAGAACTCCAAAATCCCATTTCACAACACACCTTCATCACATGCCACTCAGAAAATACCCGTTCACGCTAAAATCAATTTCGGGAGTTCTACTAGCCCGAATTCAATTCTGTAAAGTCGTACGGGTTCCTTAACGTCTTAGCTATCTACTCATGTGATCAAAATCATAATTAGATCACCCAATTACTACCAGATTTCCCTAGACTTTAGTGACTCCGATTTCTTCCAAATCTTAACTAGGTTGGGAAATTCCAAGTTACTACAAAAAAGTTTTCCGACCCAAATTTTTTTTCCCATTGGCTTTTCTGTAACGACGAAACCCGATTGTTACATTGTTGCATGCTTTCTTTCTTTGCCTCGGACTTAGTGTGAATATTCCTTGTCATCATAAAAATTACAATGTTAAAATTCCTAAGAGATGAATAAATACATACCTTTTTCAGAGTGCTACCAAATTTTGATAAAAGTGGTAAATAAACTAAACAATGAATAAATGTCGACCATTCTAGGTTGTTATAAAAAATATTATATTTTTGTAGAATTAAAAGTAGATAAATACAAGATAATATAAAAAAACGTGAATATAGGTTAAACATACTATAATTACTCAAGCTCAAATGCTCAAGATTTTGATATTGTTAGAAGAGCAGGGTTCATATGTTAGAGCTCACTTCACACCAATAGAATTGTAAGCTTCCTTCTTCGTCTTAACTTGGAACTCCTTTTTATATCTAGATCTTTTCAACTTCCAAAACTGAAAAATTAACCCAATATCAATTCGATCACCTATCCCCATAAATCATAAATAATATGCAGAATATACGAGAAGGGGAGGAATAAGAAAACCAATATTATCTATCCCCACAAATCATAAATGATATAATATACAAGAAGGGAAGAAATATAGAAAACACGCAAAACTCAAAATGATTATGAAGGTGGTTAGATATCTAGGTTACATGATCTAATAGATAAGACAATGCTAAATCGATTTAAAAATTATAATTTTAAACGATGCAATACACACATATTTTACTGATTGTTGTAATTAGGGATGTTTACGAGTTTGGTAAAAGTACATCGAAAAAATAAACCAAATCAAACCGATTAAATGTTCTTATAATGATTTGTAGTTGTTTGAATGATTTTGACTGACACCTGGGGGTTGTTTGGGTAGGAGTAACTTTTTCTATAAGCTGAAAAAAGTACTTTATTTAATAACTACAGAACTTGTTGTTTGGTCATCAGAGTCAGAATTAAGAGTTTCGGGGTTCTAAATTTCATTAATAATCGTCAATCAATTTTGTTAGAAATTCACAAAACATATATATTTAATTAATTTCCTAGTACAAGTATAGGTTATACGAAAAAGCTACTAGATTCGTCCCAACCCATGAACCCCACCTAGCTCCGCCTCTGACGTTGGTCATGTATATTTAATATATGCTAGACTTATGAATTTAAATTTCAAAGTACATAAATATCGCTAATGATGTTAGTTTCATTAATTAATAAAGTAGAACAATCTAATCTGTTTTGGAATTCTAATTATGACTATATTATTGTAATTAAGTACACAGATGGATCCTACTAAAATAAGCATCTTAAACTTCAACTAGTTATTAGAAAATAATTTCTTATTAGTTGTCCCAAATTGCTAATCAATTTACATAATCAAGATAAAATTAATTATTTTTTTAATTTTACAATTATAATTATTTCTTTTTTTGAAAGTGTAAACAAGTTGGTAGAATATAAAAGAAGTTTCTTAAGAGGTAAATGAATTAAATTACCCTTTTTATTTAAATTTCTTAGGGGGTGTAAAAGGAAAAGTTGACAACTAATTTGGGATGGACAAAGAAAAAAATCTGATATTTGTTATATTTTTATACAATTGATATTTTAAGAATTTATGATGTGAAAATTGCAAGGTAGAGAAGCGTTGATTTGCCGGAACTTGACATTCTTGCCTAGTAATAGTATCTGAAATTAATTATATTTTGAACAATTACAATTTTGTGTTCTAATATCTTCGACAAGGAAATAGAGAAGTATTTGCACGCAAATAAATAGAGTTGGATGATGGAAATCAAGACAAATATTTAATTAAAAAAATAGAATAATAGACTCTAACTATAAAATAATTTTAGACACACGCCCTATCTAACATAAATAAGAATAAAATAAAACAAAACAACAGACTTAGACTTTTAGACACCCTTCTACAAGACAAACATATATAAAATAAAATTTTAAAAAATACTTCAAATTAAAAAAAAAATTAGACACACGTCTTACAAAGCAGATCCACATATTTTTTTTCTCTAATTAAAGCCTCAAGTTCAAGTCCAAATGAGTTTGTTCTTCGACTATGTTAACTAACTCATCTGCATTTGATGAAATAGGAACATCCAATGATTGATCAATGGTGTGGTACAATCTACAATAGCCTCATTTGAACTTTCAACTATGTTCCCTCTTTCCATTTGTTGTCTATCCATTATTGGTGTTATACCCCTTCTAATCGATACAAACATGTTTCTTCGTGCTATTTGTTGTCTATCGATTGGTATTGCTCTGCCCCTACTAATTGGGTGGTTAAGATTTGAAGATGATGTTGGCAGGATGACATTATTATCGTTTCTTCTTGGTCTAACATTTCGTGGGGCCGCGGGTTGAGTTGATAGAGGATGTCCTCGTAAAAAAGTACCAGATGCATATATAGATTTGTATATGATTTATGAATTCGGAATGAGTATGAAACATTCCATAGCATAGGGGGCAAAAAAGTAGGATAGGAGAAGGTCTTAAAAATGGAGAAAAGTTAGCGTTATGCATATTTGATATATGAATAACAATTTTTCCCTCTAAAGTAAGAAATGGTAGAGAGAAGTACCAACTATGCAATATAATTCAATGAAATGTAAGAAATATTATAGGTTGTTCATTGTATGATCTGCCCTTCATTTATGTGTCTTCCAAATAGATTCGGATCCTAAAAATAATAATGCTTTGGAATAAGCATGAGTAATCAAATGAAATAAAGCGCTTCGATAAGATCCCATACCTAGAGCTAACATCATATAACCCAATTGAGACATTGTGGAATAGGCTAAATCTCTCTTAATATCTTTTGGTAAGTTCCAGTTATTGTTGCAATAAGTGACAACTTTGCTACCAAATTAATTTGGAAACCTAGTTAATTTTCTCCCTTAATTTATATGTTTTCCATTTTTGCAGTGGTAAATTCAAAATAATGGTGCAGTAAGTGACAAAACTTTGCTAACAATATAAATTGGAAACATAGTTAATTTTTTTCCTAATTAATCATCTATATTCAAAGAAAATACCCGTTGTGATTATTTTTCATCAGTTAATTACAACAATTTGATTTCTTTTTTCTTTTGACTATTATGTTGTTATAATTTGTACTATACAGAATAGATCCTACTAAATTCAAAAATTATTTATATGCTAATATAATAATTATTTATTCAGAAAATAATGTTGATGATAAAGTTGAAGATGATACAATCCCTTTAGAACCAGTTACGCGTAAGGAAACACTTATCTCATTTAGAACTCTTCACAATTTTTTGGTGTAGTTCGAAAAGACAACAATGAAACATTTGGATGCAATAAGAAAAGTTTGAGATAAGCTTCAACTAGATTTAAATTTTAATAAAAAATAGAACACAAAGAATCATATTTCACTAAAATTGTCTTATATATATTTGCATTTTAAAAGAAATATTAATTTATAATATTAATTGGACTATATATTTATATAAGGGTCTTCTGAAAATATATATCTTATTATCTTATCAAAATATGTGATTTTTTTCCATTGTCCCAAGTCAGGATCGGAAGAATCAGGGAGGGTTTTAATTAATCGATTATTCATTTAGTGAAGTTTTACTGTATTTTATAGTGAATGTAGTTATAATTTAAAATGTAATGATGTGAAACTATTTTAATATTCTTACTTATGATTTATTTGAACTCTCATCTTATTTTTTAGATTATGATTTTTGAACGGATTGAATCACCACTAAATCAGTCATTGATCTGACACAAATGAAAGGCGTCACCCAATGTAGTCCATAGTATTATGAATTTATAATCAATATCATTGAACAAAAATAGATTAAAAATAGAATAATAGACTCTAACCATAAAATAATTTTAGACACACACCCAATCTAACCAAAATAAGAATAAAATAAAACAAAACAAAACAACAAACTTAGACGCTTAGACACCCTTCTATTAGACAAACATATATGAAATAAAATTTTAACAAAAACTTCAAACAAAACAAACTTTTAGACACCCGTCTTACAAAGAAGATCCACATATTTGTTTCTCTAATTAAAGCCTCAATTTCAAGTCCAAATCAGTTTGTTCTTCAGCTATGTTAACTAACTCATCTGCATTTGATGAAATAGGAACATCCAATTGATTGATCAATGGTGTGGTACGATCAACAATAGCCTCCCTTGAACTTTCAACCCTGTTCCTTCTTTCCATCTGTTGTCTATCCATTATTGGTGTTATACCCCTTCTGATCGGTACAAACATGTTTGTTCGTGCCATTTGTTGTCTATCGATTGGTAGTGCTCTGCCCCTACTAATTATTGGGTGGTTAAGATTTGAAGATGGTGTTGGCAGGATAACAATATTATCGTTTCTTTCTGGTCTAACATTTCGTGGGGCCGTGGGTTGGGTTGATAGAGGATTTCTTGGTAAAAAAGTACCAGATGCATATACAGAAGAATGTAGAATGATGCTTCGCTCAGATGATAATGGATGAGTAATTTGTATATGATTTATGAATCCGGAATAAGTATGAAACACTCCATTGCATACGGGGCAAAAAAGCAGGATAGGAGAAGGTCTTAAAAATGGAGAAAAGTTAGCGTTATGCATATTTGATGACAATTTTTTTCCTTTAAAGTAAGAAATGGTAGAGAGAAGTACCAACTATGCAATATAATTCAATGAAATGTAAGGAACATTTATAGGCACTTCATTTTTGTGTCTTCCAATTTTGCAATGGTAAGTTCCAGATATTGTTGCAATAAGTGACAACTTTGCTACCAAATTGATTTGGAAATCTAGTTAATTTTCTCCCTTCATTTATATGTTTTCCATTTTTGAAGTGGTAAACCAAATCTAGTTAATTTTCTCCCTTCATTTATATGTTTTCCATTTTTGAAGTGGTAAATTCAAAATAATGTTACAGTAACAAAACTTTGCTAACAATTTAAATTGGAAACATAGTTATTTTTTCCCCTAATTCATCATCTATATTCAAAGAAAATACCCCTTTTGTTTTTTTTCTTTAGTTAATTACAACAATTTGATTTCTTTTTTACTTTTGACTATTTTTATATTGTAATAATCTGTATTGTATAGAATAGATCCTAGTAAATTCAAAAATTATTTATATGTTAAAATAACGTATTTATATATCATTTGAACTAAATCTCACTAAATCAAGTATACAAAATTTTATGGGTGTCACATTTGCGAGACGTGTTACTATTAATTACTTTAAGCATAAGAAGATGAGAATAGTGTTTATTTTTTAATAGATAAAATGTACATCATAAAGCAACATCTCTAAAGTGAATTTAAGGGTTTATGCATAACTACAAAACTTAATTTAGCTAGGTCCTATTATCTCCCTCAAAACTCATTTTTCTGTATTTTTAAGCACTTTTTGTGCCTAGGTGGCCCTTCAACGAGATAAATTGGTTGGTTGCGTTGTATAACATGCATGTACATATTTGATGATTTAAAAAAAAAAATTAATAATATTCTTATATTAACTATCTTGTGTTCAAACTAAGTTAATACATATAACTTTTTTTTAAAAAAAATTGTCTTGTAGCTAAACATTTTTTTTTTCATTTTTTACCTTCATTGATCGTTTTCTCTCTTTATTTCTATTGATTATATTTATTCTTTTTATTTTATTTACCTTTTCTTTTGATTTGATTTCAAATTTACATTCAGTCTTGTATTTAAAATAGTTAATTTTGTCCGGATATCAAAATAAGTGAAAAAAATCAAACAAAACATTTAAAAAATTGATATGGCACCTTCAACCACCCAAGTTGGTTGTGTTTGTACACACTCGCATGCCACGTGTATAAATATTATTTTATTTTTTAAAAAGAAATACCTTTTTTGTTTTTTTTCCCTAAAATATTCTTATTTTCTTTATCTTGTACTCCCTCCGTTTCACAAAGAATGACCTCCTTTCCTTTTTAGTCAGTTTCAAAAAGAATGACCTCTTTCCTTTTTTGGTAACATTTTACTTTTTGCTTTCCACGTGTCATGTTTAAGACCACAAGATTAAGGACAATTTTGTACATTTGACATAACTTTAATTTAGGACCACAAGATTCAAAAGTCTTCTTTATTTACTTAAACTCCGTGCCAAGTCAAACCAGGTCATTCTTTGTGAAACGGAGGGAGTATTTAAATTAAGTTAATACACATTCTATTTTTCTATTGATTTTATTTTCTTTGTCTTTCGTTTTGATTTGATTTCAAATTTAATTCCAAATGTCTTGTATTTAAAATAAACTAATTTTGAACGAATTTCAAAATAAGTGAAGAAACTCAAATAAAACATAAGAAAATTAAAACGCTAAAATTAAAGGACACTTTTGATTATTTTTTTAAAAAAAAATGCACATACTTTTTTTAAAAATAATTTAAAGTGAAAATATAATAAATTAAATTTTAAAAAAATTAAAGTGAAAATAAATTAAAATAAATATTTTATTAAGAAACAATAAAAATAATTAAATATGTATAAGTTTTGATATCAATAAATATTGTGTACTAACTAATTATAGAGTTTCCAATCAAAAAATGACATGTGTTCAATTTTGTACACTCATCATTTGCCTTCAAGAGAGTATGCACACTCTATGCCATGTCAGCGTTTGTGGTAAACACATATGTAGACCCTTAAACTTGTCCCTAAATTTCATTTTGGCACTCCAACTCAACCTTATTCCATTTTAACCCTTCAACTCCGATTTTTATGTTTCATTTTGGCACTTCTTTCCAAAGAATCAACAAAGTGGAATGTGTGTACTTCACATGCCATTATTGTGTGAAAAAATAATGGATAAACATCATTTTTTTTAAATTTTTTTTTTTTTTAGAGTTTCTATACATTATTGTGTGAAAAAATAATCGACGAAAGTGTATTGGTTTTCTTTTTTAAACAATTAATTAAATTAAATAACACCACATATTTTTTTCATATCTAATCTGTTTGGACTAACTCAAATATCAGCTTTCTAATTTTTCATTCAACTAAATACGAGTAAAAAACAAACTCATGTTCATTGCTAATTAATAACACTACAAAAAAATATTGAAACTCAATAGACTGTGTTGGGTTGTCATTGATTTTCTTAAAGAAAATCGACACACTTTCGTCGGTTATTTTTCACGTAAAAATATAGGAAAACTCTTAAAATGAAATTGTTACTTTTTTATAAAAAAAAAATCAATGATCATCCATCAATTTTAATTATTTACAATAACTAACTGATGAACGCCGATTTTTAAAATGCAAAATTGCAGTTGAATAACATATATAGAAATAAAGAAATCATAAAATTAGTATTTTGTGTTAAATGGTACATAAAAGAAATAGAGTTAAAGGGTAATCTTTTATTATTTTTTTGTCTTTCACTCTCTTAGAGAAAGTGTGATGCACACACTCTACCACATCACTTAGAAGTGCCAAAATGGAACATAAAAATTGGAGTTGAAGGGTTAAAATGGAACAAGGTTGAGTTGGAGTGCCAAAATGAAATTTAGGGACAAGTTTAAGGATCTGCATATGTGTTTGGCCTTTATTCTATTTTAAATTAGTTTATGGGTAATAGGACCCTAGTTAAGTTTAGGTGTCTAGGATTTCTGTCATAGTCTTGAGGGATACTTGTACTATACCTCGTTACTTTATTTAACTTAATCCATCGATTAGTTATACCTCATACGAGGTCTCATTTTATCTATCACGTCCCGAGCCTGAACGTGGCCGGCACTCGAGAACCATTGTTGGCCCCAAGTGAACCTTGATTACTAGCTCATTGTGACTGCTAGCTGCTTCACAATCAAATGGCTTCTGTCTCTTTCAAAAGTGAAAAAAAATACTTGTTAAATGCAAAAGGTTAGGTAGAATTTCTTCATTAAAAGATTGATGGGGGATTATTTAGGTATAGCATAATATTAGAGAATTAAAATCCTTTTTGGAAACCAAAAATGAGAGTAAAAGAATATGCGTGTTGATACAGTATATTCCAAACATATTCTATAAGTAAAATTGAAATATAATATATTAGATTGGAAAAAGAAAATGTAGGATCCAACCTTGTATGAATTTTAAAATTGTCAAAAGAAGAAATAAAAGGAAAAAAGTGAATGCAAAGGAACAACCTTATACTTTTCTCATTTTTGTAAATTATAGTATTTGGCTTATTCATGTAGTAAATTACAATATTTTTCCCTTTCTCTAATTCTTGTTCGTTACTCTTCCGTTCCAATTTATTTGTCTTACTTTCATTTTTTGTCGGTTACAATAAAAAATATCTCTTTTCTATTTTACCAACTTTCTAATTTTTACTTTTCACGTTACATGTTTTAGACTACAAGATTACTGGGTATGATAGTACATGTTAAATCTTTCATTTAAGAAGATAAGATTCAAAAGTTTTCTTTACTTTTATTAAACTTTATGTCAAGTCAAAACAGGATAAACAAAATTAAAATCGAGGGAGCATTTTTAAGTAATATTGGTTCCTCATTCAATATTATTCTCAAAATAAAGAAGGTGGAATAGTTGATGTTTTGGATTTTTTTAATGCAGAAAATGTGGACGTGGTGTCGAAAATGTCCTGTGAAAAAAAGGCTTCCCCTTCAGCTCTTTACTGGTTTTTGCTCTTGAGCCAAGGCTTGAAATGGTTCCATAATTCTTCTTTAGAAAATATACTTTCTTCTCATATCTTTTGAATTTTTGGTTTACCCTTTTCTTTCCATTTATTGCTCTTGGTACAAAGGTCTATGAAAAGTTCTATACATGTATAGTCAAGTGAGGTTTCTAATTTATCAAATGAGAATATAGTCAAGTGAGTGATCAGGAGGTCACATGTTCAAGCCTTGGAAATAGTCTCTAGGAGAAATGCAAGATAAGACTGTGTACAATATGTCCTTGTGGTCGGGAGCTTTAGTGGATCGGATTGGATTGCCCTTTTTTTTATGCCCGGTAAAGTTGATAAACAGAATGAAAGTTCTTCTCATTTGGAATAGTTATAACCACTCTTTTGTTTGTTTTATTCCAATTTCATTTCAACCCTCAAACAATAGTGGAGCCAAGATTTTTATTAAAGGGATTCAGAATATAAAGAGGTAAACACATGCAAAATAAACAAGGACTTGTACCAATTTTCTGAAATCTCTAATAATTTTGGCACCTGAAATTAGGGGTCTACAGAACCGAATCGAAAACCAAATTGAATCATAAATCGAGTCAAATCGAAAAATAAATCCGACTAATGGTTAAGTTTGACTTGTTTGACATTGAAAAAAATTCCGACTATACTTGGGTTGGTTTGGTTTCAATATAAAAAAGTCAACCTGAAACCAAACCAACCCGACATTATATATATAATTTTTAAAATTTATTTTATACATAAAAGTATGATGTAATTTCCAAAATATTGCTTACACGTTTTCATAATTTTATCTTTTAACATATTTTTTCATATATTTTGAGACTTAACTTTGAATGATTCAATAAAGGTTATAGTCCATAGATATTAGTCACTCTAATAAAGCTCAATTCAAAATCAAATCAATACTAATGCTAACAAAAAAAAAATCAACACTAAGAATGACAATAATGTTGAATATTTTTTCTTTAGTTTTACATTCGTTTAGACATTTAAAATACATAAATAAATTTTACTTTTTCTTTAATATTTAATCATGTAATTAATACTTAATAGACTTATTTTAGCATGATTTAGTACTTTTAAATTAGGATCATTTTCATTATAACTTATCAATTTGCAATATTTATTTTATACGATATCATTATTATTTTTTAATGAATATTTTTGTGTCATCACTCATCTCATATTTTGTGTTATTTTCTTTAGAACACCTTAAAGAGTTGTATTTTGATTGAACTAAAGAAATATTTGGAGCACAAGTTAAGTATATGTTTGTATGAATACTTTACCAGAAAAATCCAAAAATCTGAAAAAAAAATCTAAGGTTTATTTGTTTGGTTTGGTATTTGAAAAACCCGAACCAACCCGAAAAGCCCGAGTTTAATAAGTTTGGTTTGGTTTATAAATTTAAAATTTTGACACAAATAATTTGATTTGATATTTGAAAAACCCGAACCAACGGCCGATCATGTACACCCTTACCTGAAATACAATGGGAAAGATGAAAACACAAAAGTAATAAAGTGATTAAATGAGTTAGAGCTCACTTCATAACAACAAAATCATATGATTTTTTCGAATTCCTTTCTACATCAAGATCTTTTCCATTTTTAAACCTTCAAAACTAAAAGACTCAGCCAATATCCATTCGATCACCTCATAAATCGGGTTACCTATTCCCGCAGGTCTTAAATGATATACAAAAGTTACGAGAAGGGGAAAAATAAGAAAAACATGTAGAAAACATAAAAAAGGACCATGAGGATCGTTACATATCTAGGTTACACGATTTAATAGATTAGAAAATGCTAGATTGATAAAAAAGAATTGATATTTTGAAAAGAAGCAATCTACACTTATTTTACTGATTGACATGATGCACACATGCAACACATGTATAATTAAATTGACGCCAGATTTAGAAATTGGTGGTATTTTAGGTGCCATGTTAGGGTACTTTACTTAACACTAATTGGCTCTATATTTTAGGCAACTCATTTTCTTTAAATTAAAAATAATTTATATCTAAGCTATATTTAAAATTATATTATTGAGTAATAATATACCTTAACATAACACGTTGATAATTGAATGATTTGATATTTAATTTTTTGTTAAATTTGTGAAGCTATATTGTCGAAGAGGAAAATGATGCATATTATTAATTGAAGATTATATGTATTTAACTCAAATTATAATTAATTATATAACGAAAATTAAAATTTATCAATAACTAAAAGTGCTAATGTTTCCATAAATAGTTTATAACAAGAAAATGATTCACATTAACATGGTCATTTGCATTTTTTTCTCCTATTTTGTATTCCGCTTTACTTTATATCTTTCGTATTTCTAGACTTTTTGAAGTCATTTGTTATTTGCAATGGTAAGTCTAAAATAAGTTAACTAACATGCTGCAACAGACTTGAAAAAAAAAATCATGTTGTTCTTTCTAAGTAAAGTAAACAAACTTTAAAAAAAATGATGTTTTATCTCTAATTCTATTCACTTCACAAAAAAAATATGTTTAGTGTGATGGATAAAGAAAATAATTTTGGAATAAGTTTTTAGAACTCCTTAATTCTTTATTTGGTTACAAAGTGTGGAATAACTTATCTCAGGATTAATATTTATGACTTAGATAAGTTATCTCTACTTGTAGGTGGAATACTAATCTCATGATAACTAATCCAGGGATAAAAATGTAAAATAACAAAAGTACCTCCTTAAACCCTCTTTTATAAATAAATAACTTATTCTTAGAGGGTATTTTTGTAAACAAACAACTTATTCTTAGAAATTATGTCATCCATATTTGACAAACCAAACAACCAATAAAAAATAATCTCAACATAACTAATTTTGTCATAACTTATTACATCATAATTAACCTCAACATAACTTGTCTTTAAACCAAACAACCCCTAAGTTCATTAACTTAGAAAATAAATATTTCCTCTCTAAGTCAATTAAACAATTCCTTAAATAACTACAAAATCTGTTGTTTGGTCATCTAATTTAATGTAAATAATTTAAGAATCTCATAGTGTAAAGAACAAATTATATCATATCCCCACTCTTTTTGTAATTACAATAATTCCTTAAATTTTGTACCTTCCGAAAACATAAGTCACCATCCGAATACATTAATTCTGATACAATAAGTATCAATCTGTTACACTAAAATAGGAAATAAAAACTGAAAATCTAGTTAGATCCAATAAATTACACTTACGTTTCTTCTTACTTTCAATCATACAGAGGCAAATCCTAACAGAAAGAAGAAATTCAAAATTTCAAATTACTTCCCCCCTGTTTAACGAAGAAACCTTTCAGATTTGATTCAAAAACTTTTGTCGAAATTTTGGGTAAGCGAGTTGAGTTATGAAGGAAACAAAAGTAACGAAATTGTTGTTAGAAACATGATTTCTTTGTGATTCTTCAAGTTCATCGAAGATTCTTTCAATTTTGATTCAAAATAGTTTAAAATTTTGAGATTCAAAATTCTTCTCCTAGTTCATCGAAGATCCTTTCAATTTTGATTCAAAATTGTTGAAAATTTTGAGATTCAAATTCTTCTCCTATTTCATTGAAGATCCTATCAATTTTGATTCAAAATTATAGAAAAATTTGAGAAGATACATCATGAATATCTTCGATAGTCTTGTTATTATCATCTCAGGGGTTTGAAGAAGTTCTTGAGATTCTTTGAGGCATCTCAGCCTCTCTCTTCGCGCCGCTACCTCCTCAATGATGCTTTCTTCCTCTATCGACATTGACTATATACTTGTACACTAAATGTCAAATTCGAACTCTCGCTGATTCTGCAAAGTAAAAGAAATGGAAAAAGTATAAGAACACAACCTTGTTAGAGCAATTGGATGGATTCACATGTATCAACTTTTATGTATTTATGTATCATGCCCATAAAATTGTGCATGATACCTTCCTATTTATAACTTTAACTTCAGAGTAAAGAGATCTGATAATGAAAGATATGAAATTACATGTATTGTGTTGTGTAGTCAATTTTTTAATTTGTGATCTCGAGATGCATATATTACCCATGATGCATTACTATTTCTAAAATATTTAGTAGATTTTTAAGTACTGTAATCCTACCGGATACATTAAAGTAGTAAAGATTGTCCATAAAGTGCTTGGTTTTAGATCAATACATTGAGCCAAATCCTATTTTCTGAGAACAAACAAAGGTTCAGAAAAAAAGGATAGGTGCAGAAACTCAATGGAAGCTATTTTAACAAATGGAGTTAAATGCGTTGTTAGAGGACTCTTTACATCGAAACTTTAGAAAGATAATTGACAAATTGTAATACGCTAGCATAATTCAAAATTCAAATTTTTTCTTCTCATTCTTCCATAAAACTCTCAATTTTTGAATCGAACTTGTCGACAAATTGTACTAATACTACATGAACTTGTCGAGACATTTCGAAAACTAGGAAAGTGAGGTGAGGTATGAATTATACAAAAGTGATGAAATTATTGTTGGTCAAAATATTGGTTTTGGGAATCTTAAATCAGTCATTGCAACTGAATTAGAGATTGATAGGTTGAGGAAAAATTTGTAAATCAGATACATCGTTGAGGTGAAGAAACAAGAGCCTGAATTTTCAATGTATCTGGCATGCATTGATACAACATACAAAAAGGTTGAAGAGATACATAGCTTTGATGGATACATGTTTGTGCGGTAATTGTTATGTATCATATACATTTAGTATAAATTTGAATTGACGTATCTGCCTAAAAAAGTAGTGCATGATATATTAATATTTGTGTGTCTTATTTTGTTTGAGAAATACTGTATTTTATATAAAGAAAAATACAGTATACATGTAATTATTCCAAATAGAATCTTTTTGTGTGTGATACATAACACATTGGTGTTTACTTGGTATGTATATGTGTCACGACCCAGACCGTCGTGATTGGCACTCACCCTAACCCTTCGGTGGGAGAGCCATTACTACAACCCAACTACATAACTAAACGAAAACTAGGACATTTAAAGATATGGAAGCAGGTTTAAATGTCTAAAGAAAATTGGAGTTCCCATAAACTCCGAAAGTCAATAAAACCATTACCAAAACATTTGCGAAAAACAATGCCTAGAACCTGAAAGTCTATGTACCAAAAAATCTAAAGTGCAACAAATCTAAGAAAGGGGTACAACCCCAACCAAACATAGGAAGTATCTAAACAATATTCTGAGTCCGAAGAGAATGGACTAAACGAAATGAAGGACTCCATAGCAGCCTGAAAGAACTGGCTCACCCTTGAAATCCGGTCTCGCTCACTGATCTCCTAGCTGAGGTCTATCTATAGCCGCCTGAAGATGCCCTGTAATCAACAACGAACGAGCAAGTGCAGTATTAGTACACAACCACAGTGTACTGGTAGGATCACGCGGCTATCCCCGTAAGTGAAACATATATAAGCAGTCACAACAAATCAAGCATAACATGTACAACATGTATATATACATACACACATACACACCAGTTATCATTTCAGGAGCAATGTACAATTCCACATTCTCAATAACAAGTAGATATGACAATTCAATGGTCCTCTCATGGAATCCATACCCAAACTGTTAGTGTGCCGGACGTGACACCCAATCCCAATTAGTGTGTCAAAACGTGACACTCGATCCAATATATGTGTCGGAACGTGACACCTGATCCAATGTATGTGTCGGAACGTGACACCCAATCCAATCAACACAACCACAATCACATTCACACTCATAATGTACATCCATACTCATAATCATACAAGCAAGTTCTGAATCATGACATACATTTGTACTTTCATACTCATTTTATTAGGTTTGACCAACAGTGCTTCATTCACATATATACATACATGCATTACAATGAAGCAATCACAACATACATCACACAAACAAGAAATCAAACCATCACCTACCTCGAAACCAAGCTTGAATCCCCCTAAGGCACTTGAATCTTCCCTTTCGGGATTCTTTCCATTTGTTCGTGGTCTAAAAACAATAATTTAAAGCAAGGATCAATAAATTACGGTCTAATTACCCGGATTATAACAAACTCAATAACCCAAGACCAAACCCATGATCCTAAGGTGCAGCTAGGGCTTTTTCCCACCATCAAATTCAGTCCAAAACCCTCCCCCAATAATAATTACCCACGAATCTAAGTTTTACGGATCGAAAAATGGATTAGGGGAGTAAAATCCTTACATTTAACACCAAAAGTCTTGGAAAACTATCAAGAACTCATTCTGGGTCATCTCGTAACTCTTAAGAACGAAATTTGCAGAAAAATAACATTTTTGAGGTTTTTCCCTGACTTAATTCGCGATTGAGCCGCTACGATGGACCCCATCCCGCCAGAATGTCCCCACCCTGGCGGAATAATCCTGCCACAGCAGCTTACACTGAGACAGAACCTCAAAATTTGAGTTCCAATCCTCCATTTCACAACACACCTTCAACCCTTGACGTTCAAAAACTACACGTTCACACTAAGATCAGTTTCGAGAGTTCTACTCGCCCAAATTCGATTATGTAAAGTCGTACGGGTTCCTTAACGTTTCAGTTATCCACTCATGTAATCAAAATCATTATTAAATTTCTCATTCATTACCAGATTTCCCTAGACCTCACATGACTCAGATTTCGTCCAAATCTGGACTAGGCAAGGAATTTTTAAGTCACTATCCAAAAGTTTTTTTGGCCCAAATTATTTCTCCATTGGCTTTTATATAACGAAGGGATCAGGTCGTTACAATATGATACATGTAATAAAGTCTTAAAAATATTGAATTTGATATATATATATATATATATCATGCACATATCAATTAATTTGATACACAATGCTTTCGCTATAGAATATTAGCGTTTATGTTTCAAGTGTATTTATTGGGTAATATGTACAGACACATAGCCTTCTAGTTGAATAATTTTGAGTGTATGTATCTGGTAGTAAAAAATTGCCACTGATATGTATAATATATCTATTGTTGAATCTGATACGCATTGCTACAGTTATAGAACATTATGATTTATTTATCAAGATTGAAGATACATTATATAACTTGATACATGTAAATGATACATTAGGTATTGTTTATGTATCAAGTAATTTATATTGAATATGATAAACACTAATCGAAGATTCAACAATGTTAGAGTTATGTATCAATACTGTAATGACCCGGAATGTCATTTTTGGAAATTTAGAATATTTGTTTAACTAGTGTGAATTAGTTGGTGGTTAATAGGCAATGCCATAATTTATTTAATACCTATACTATTTAACCCATATTAAAATAAATTAATAGGGTTTGTCACTTTTAGTACAAAATTATTTTCGAAGGAAAAAGAATTAGGTCGGCGGAATACCTCCTGGGGCCGTCACATAAGAACGATTCATTGAGGTAATAATTTTAAATTAGATATTGTTGCATACGATTACTTCATTTCTAATTAAGGGTTAGCCATGTTGTTATTATTATATTATTATTATTGGTTGGAGAAAGAGTATCATCAAAATGTCAGTATTGAATTGCCATTAATGTGTTGTCCGTAGTTAAAGGAAAAAAATATATATAGGATTATAAGTGATAATGCAATAATTAGTTGACCATTATAGATATGTCATTGGTTATTTTTTTTGAGAAGTTATTGTTGGTGTTCCCTTTGGCAGTATGCCAAGATTTCCAGTGGAATATTGATACGCCGTCAATGGCCATTTTGGGATAATTGTTGGATAATTATTGTAATTAATCATTGGGAAAACTAAAGTGATAAAAAGAAGCGTGTGGGTATAATTTCTGCATAATCGTTACTATTTTGGTGGGTTGTATCCATCTTGGAAATATTTTTATAGGATGATCTAGTTCTCTATTTATGATATAGGAGAAGTTGGAACTTAACCCTAGGCTTGAAACTGGGAAAATATGATAATTGAAATGTTAATTGACATCAAGATTTAGGAACTTGATTATAAACTTGGGTGAATTTTTGGGTTAAGGCAAAACACATAGTAATACGAGTGTTGTTAGTTTTGGAATCTTATTGTGGTCATTTATTTGAATAGATTGCTTTGAGTTGGAAGTTCAACGAAACAGGAAGGCTCAAGTTCCGGAGTGAATTCTTGATTGATTGAGGCAAGTGGATTTCTAAACTCTTGTTAAGTGTATGGAATTCGTGTATTTCCTTGTGATATGTGTTTGGGGGTAATGAGACTTGGTGATGTGTTGACTTGTACATATTGATTATTTTCTAATTATGAAAAAGGGGTAATAAAAGGCAATGTGTTTAATTGTTGATGTGTTATGTTTGAGACTGGGTTGAAAGTCTTGTTGAATCATTGTTGATGTTGTATCACGGTTGTATTGTTGTGAATTGTGTATTGTTATGAAAATGGTCATTTCCTCATTATTTGTGTGAACATGTCATTTACATTGGTTCTGAGACATGGTTATGATAAGTGTTATGTGATAAGAGGATGTACCATTTCGAGGGACGTATCGCGCGCTGCGATGGATACTATACTTCGAGGGACGTGTCGCGCGCCGCGACGGATATTATATTTCGAGGGACGTATCGCGCGCAGCGATGGTTACTATTATCGAGAGTCGTATCACGCGCCGCGATGGATGCATGGACAGATATGTCCCCCATGGGCCCCGGACTGAGAGACAGCGGGTGTGTATCACTAGGTCAGACATGCATCACTATACTTGACATTGCATTCCATTGCATTGCACATATTTATCATTAGTGAACTTGATATTGTGTCTTGCTGATCTTGTGAGTGCCTTTCTGTGGAACTTTGATTGGTGAATATTGAGCTTGTTGTTGAGGATATGTAATTGTTAAAGTGTTGTTGTTGAGCTGTATGCTATATGAATTGTGAACTGTTAGGTTGGGCTGATTTTATGCAGGTTGTAGTTGTGGAGGTTCGGTTGGGTGGTAGGAGTACCCGTATTCTATTCACTTAGCTTGTGTTTAGAGGTTTACTTGCTGAGTACCGTGTGGTTTGGTACTCACCCCTTGCTTCTACAATTTTTTTTAGGTTACTAGCCCGGACGTTTGTGATATTCTTTTCTTCTCCTTGTCTGAGGCTTCTTGTGGAGGTTTGTGAGGTAGCTGCTTGTCATTTCAGCGGACTTCTTACTCCTATTTATGATCTTGTTCTATTCTAGAAACAAGGTCATTTGGGACTTGTGTTTTTCTTTTGAATCAATTGTAATACTTTAGAGGCTTGTACACGTGACAACCAGATTTTGGGGGTATTTTTGAGTTGATTATAAAATTTCCGCATTTTATTGTAAAGGTTGAGTTTTAGGCTGACTTGTCTTGGTGGGATAAGACGAGTGCCATCACGTCCATTTTTGGGTCGTAACAAATACCTTCAATATGAGCATGATACATTGCATAAAACAAAAGGTTATTGAGCAGTGATGTATCATATCAGTAATAATACTAACAAAGACTAATTTAAGAATAAAAAAAATAAACGAGATATATTGAAAATCTGTATCTTTGATAGTGATGGTCGTGTAATGACAGATTCAACATTTTTCCTCCTTTTTTGTAGAGTTTTCTCAATAGTAGATTTAGAACTCGAGCAAGCATCCTTCTTCGACTTCTCTAATCTCAGATTCTTCATGAATAATTGATTGTTTCTTTGTTTAGATCTATTTTATATAAAATCTTCATCGTCAAAATCAAATATACGACGTACATTATCATTAGTGGTTGAAACTATTTGGGTAATCTCAATACTAAAAGATGGAGCTTTATCCATATATATCAAAAATTTATAGATGGCAATCTAAAAAAAATTAAAAAGATTTATATTGATGAACTTGAAAGAAAAAAACGATCGAAGAAGATGAATAAGAACTACATCTTCAATAACCTACAATTGATGGAAAGAGAATATTTGAAATTCAAAAGTGGAGTGATTGAGGTAACTGATAATACAATGGAGTAATTTTAGGAGTGAAGAAAAAGAAGAAATATCGTGTATTTGAGATTGTTCTAAGCTATGTTGCGTGGACTCTTCATATTTGCAGGTGAACCCATCTCAACGCGACACTGGTGCGGGGTGCGTGTCGGATTTGGTCAATCCGATCCGGACACTTTGACCGAAATCGAGAAAAGATTTGGGGAAGAAAAAATCAGTTTTCGGCGACGTAAAGAGGACGAAGCTTGAAAAAGTACAGAGAAGAAAAGAAAGAAGAGAAAATCAGTTTCCGGCGACGTAAAGAGGACAAAGCTTGAAAAAGTACAGAGAAGAAAAGAAATAAGAGAAAATCAGTTTTCAGCGACGTAAAGAGGACAAAGCTTGAAAAAGTACAGAGAAGAGAAGAAAGAAGAGAAAATCAGTTTTCGGCGACGGCGACGTAAAGAGGACAAAGTTGAAAAAGTACAGAGAAGAGAAGAAAGAAGAGTTTTTTCTTGAAAAAATAAAGGAAATACAGAGTCTTGTTTTTTATCTTTCTTGAAAATATATGTACACAATTACATACACCCCTCTTGGAAAAAAAAAGCTCAAAAAGTCTTCCAAGTACAGTAGCGTCAGAAAGATGCCATCCCATCAGCCATCAACTAGTCCAAAAATCTTTTCATTCTCACCAACTTACATGTATAAAGAAAATAGGAAAAGAGACGTTAGAAAAAAGTTTTTTTTCAGTTGGAAATACCATATATATATATATATATATATATATATATATATAAAGAGAGAAAATGAAATGAAGAAATATTACAATTTACATGTATAAAGAAAATAGGAAAAGAGACGTTAGAAAATGAGAGAAGGGAACAATATTTTGAAAGATAAATATTTTGTTCATATAAATAGAACGAGTTGGATTGAAAAATGGGATCTAACAATATTATAGAGATTTTTATTTGAAAGGTGCTTTATGTGTAAATATTTACTTGCATGAAATAATTACTGATTAATATTACTATTAATATGTAAATATTTTTAAATATATGCTAATAATTTACATTAAATTTGAATCGAATTCTAATTTGGATTAATTTTTTTTTTTTTTTGGATTAATATTTATATTGATTGATTTCTTGTTTTGGTTTTGGATTCTAGAAAAGAGAAGGAAGGGAGAAACCGAAAAAATTCAAATCGAAAAGAGAAAAATCAAACCAAACCAAATATAAGTATGATATATATATATAGTTTCACAAACAATATCATATACAGACCAAGGATCATGTCTCTCTAGATCACTTAATTCTTCCTATCAATACAAGCGCTTTAAGGATCCCATCTTACTAGATCTTTAGATTCTTTCTATCATTACAAGCTTCGAACTATCGAAAAACTAGAAATATATATATACATATATATATATATATATATATATATATATAGAGAGAGAGAGTTAGAGTTTCACGCACAATATCATATCCAAATCAAGGATCATGTCTCGCTATATCACTTAATCCTTCCTATCAATACATGCGCTTTAAGGATCCCGTCTTACTAGATCTTTTGATTCTTTCAATCAATACAAGCTTCGAACTATCGAAATACTAGAAATATATATATATATATATATATATTATAAATAGCTTCACATATAATGTCATATCCATATCAAGGATCATGTCTCGCTAGATCATTTAATTCTTCATATCAATACAAGCACTTTAAGGATCCCGTCTTACTAGATCTTTTGATTCTTTCTATCAATACAAGCTTCGAACTATCGAAATACTAGAAATATAAGTATTATATATATATAGTTTCATGCACAAGATCACTTAATTCTTAGATAAAAACATTATATCCAAATGATCTCACATAAATTAAAATTAGATAAAACAATTTTATTTCTATTAGAACTATAAAAACAATTCAAATTAAAATAGTAAAAATATATGTACACAATACATACACCCCTCTTGAAAAAAAGAAAGCTCAAAAAGTCTTCGATTGCTCCAAATGGGGGTGGGAATAGAGCATGGTCTTGTAACTATTGCAATAAAATAGTTACGGGATCATATAATAGGGTGAAAGCACATTTTTTGAAATTATCGGGTCATGGTGTTCAAATATGTAAAGAAAGTAGTGCTGATATATATGCGACTTTGAAGATGGAGCTTGAACAAGCCGAAAGAAAAAGAACCGTTGTTCAAGTTGATGCAAGAAAAAAGGCTGATTATATATCACTTTCGAAGAGGACTGATTTAATTCAATAAAAAAAAAGAGTTCGAGTAGTGAGCTATAGGAAAATCATTTGGAATCTATGAGAGAAATACGGCCGATAAATTAGCCGCTAGGATGTTCTATGCATCAGGTTTATCGTTCAACTTTGCAAACTCTCCTTATTTTAAAAAATATTCTAAGTTTCTAGCCCAAAATTCCATTCCCGGTTATATTCCCCCATCATATAATAGATTGAGGACAACTCTTTTAGCTCAAGAAAAAACACATATTGATAAAAAGTTGCAACCAATTAAAGGTACATGGAAAAAGAAAGGATTGTCGATTTGTTCGGATGGATGGTACGATACTAAAAGACGACCTTTGATCAATATAATGGCATCATCTAGTAGAGGTCCAATGTTTTTAAATTCAATCAATTCTAGAGGAATCGTAAAAGATGGTGAATATATTGCTAACTTATTTATTGAAGCAATAGAAAATGTAGGTTCAAACAATGTTGTTCAAGTTATTACGGATAATGCAAGTAATATGAAACTTGCCAGTACTATTGTGGAGCAAAAATATTTTGATATATTTTGGACTCCTTGTGTTGTTCATTATTTGAATCTAGCTTTGAAAAATATGTGCCAACCTTAGAAAAAATCACCTCACTTTACTAATTGTAAATGGATTTTAGAGTTACTTAGTGAAGTGAGTAATTTGAAGAACTTTATTGTGAACCATGACTTGGCACATGCACTTTTTCAAAAATATTCGAATTTGTGTTTGTTGAAGGTTGGTGAAACAAGATTTGCCTCACACATCATTATGACCACCCGAATTCGCAAAGTGAAATCTTCTTTGGAGAAAATGGTCATGGATGATGAATGGAAGAATTATAAGGGGGATAAGGGAATTGAAGCCAAAACACGTGAAATAAAATCCCTTATAATGAATGATGAAAAATGGGATAGTACTGATTATTTCTTGAAATTTACGGAACTAATTGTTGATATGCTAAGAAGTGCCGATTTTGATGGTCCAAAATTACATCTCATCTATGATATGTGGGACTCAATGATTGAGAAGGTCAAGAAAGTCATCTTTGAGCATGAGGGGAAAGATCTCATTTCCGGTCAATCAAATTTTTTTGATACTATTCATGATATTCTTGTGGCTAGGTGGAA
>JAJOOE010001749.1:0-38500 GCA_036250405.1 Solanum raphanifolium
AGAACAAATATTCAATATTATTGTCATTCTTAGTGTTGAATTAATTTTCTTTTTGCATTAGTATTAATTTGATTTTGATTTAAGCTTTATTATAATTACCAACATCTATGGACTATAATCTTTATTGAACCATTCAAAATTCTAAGTTTCAAATTTGAAATAATATATTAAAAGATAAAAACTATGAAAAAGTATAAGAAATATTTAAAAATTATATCAAAGTAAATATTTTTATGTATAAATAAAATTTTAAAATTATATATATAATGTCGGGTTGGTTTGGTCTCGGGTTGAATTGTTTTAGTTAAAACCAAACCAGCCCAAAAATAGTCGGGTTTTTTTTCAATACCAAACCAAATCAAACCAACCACTAGTCGAATTTTTTTTCTCGGTTTACGGTTTGGTTTGGTTTTCGATTTGGTTTTGTACACCCCTATATTGTACCATTCCCTCCTAAATGTTTCAAAAAGGAAAATTAGTCACCATCCTCAATAGGTGTCATATGAAAATCTTTTGTAATTTGTTTGTGTATGGCTAATTAATATAAAAAGAATTACAAGGTTTAAAAAAGGAAATGTGTTTTTCAACTTGTAAAAGCAGTTTCTTGTTCTAAATCAAAGTATATAGTTTTGTTATGATAAACTAAACTATAGTTTCTACCCTAGCTAGTTATGGCAAAACGTTGTATATAGTTTAGTGTAAATATTGAATACATCTATTTTCTGATCCCACATAGGTAAATATATCAACGATAAATGATTTTGGCATTGATGACAATATATATATATTGTGTTTTTGGTTTTTCTCCTTCATAGTCTCTTCCTCTTCCTAAGCCGTGACTTACGGTTTGAACACTTTCAAATTAACTAATTTATTAATTCTATGATCACAATATTTCCCTCCTCTCAAAATATCATCCTTTTCGAAAGTTAATTTGACTAATTTTTGAAATATTATATTGGATAGACTAATTTAATATTTAAAAATTAAAACTTAAATATTCAAAAACTACATGAAAAGTATTATAAGTTAAGGTTCTTAAGTTAATTTGACTAATTTAAAATTTGAAATTTAAAACTTAAATATTCAAAATCTTCCTGAAAAGTATTATAAGTTGTCGTTCTTCTTATATCATTATGACAATATTGTACCCAATATAATATCAATGCGATAATATCATACCCAATATAATCCCACGAGTGGAGCTAGAAAGAATGGATATTTACCGACCTCAAGTTTTTGATAAATTCTAGATTCAAGAAAATCGATTCTTCAAATATTAATATGGTAAAAAATAGTGATTTGAGATGAAAGGAGTAATTTGTTAAAAGGATTTACTCATACTTTTTATAGTTATATACTTACAAACAATGTTTAGAGTCCTACTCTTTGAAGATTTCCTTTGGTCTGCTATGTCCTTGAATTTCTATTTTTTCCCAATCAGAATAAATGATAAAGTTTGACTTCAAATTTATCGAGATTTCTACAACCAAACTATTATTTTCTTAGTTTCATTAAATACTACAACAACAATAATAACATACAAAGTATTCATTCACAAGTGATGTTGAGCAGAGTGGAGATAGAGAGGTTATTTTTGAAAAAGAAATGAAGCAATCACAACCAATCTACCTCCCTTTCCGACCCAAACTATATATGGCTTTTCATTTACCAAGATTCAAAGTTTCAAACTACGTGAATTTTGATCAAAATTTTAAAATACATTTTTCTTATCATATTATAATGCGACTTATAGTAGTAATTTTCATTCAAAAATTAATTAAAATTGACTATCGAAAAGTGAAAAGCCAGCAAATGGAGAAAGTATCCCTCAAACACAATGAATTGAAACCTAAATATATGTTGCGGAGAAATCAACAATAACAATAACATACCCAAGATAGCAAAGTTGTAACAGACCTTACCCTACCTTAGAGGTAGGAAAGTTGTTTTAGATAGATCCTCGATTCAAGGAAAAACAGTTGTGAGAGAAATCAGAACTAAATTAAACCAAGAGATCCTGTGCATATTTATATACATTTGGTATTTTCCAGCAGGCTTGTTTAGACAATCATGCTTCCCATCAAGATAATAACAAACAAACCCCAACTTCAAAACACCACATTAAGCTAAGGATGTTAAACAAGGAAAAAAAAATACAAGCTAAGTAACCAAGATGGTTAATTACTAATTAGTATTTTTGCAATGATTAGAAATTTAAACTGATATATA
Organism: Solanum raphanifolium; assembly: GCA_036250405.1. Taxonomy (NCBI): domain Eukaryota; kingdom Viridiplantae; phylum Streptophyta; class Magnoliopsida; order Solanales; family Solanaceae; genus Solanum; species Solanum raphanifolium. Next base: position 2,233 of record JAJOOE010001749.1, read on the forward strand.
GACTAAAACTAATGTACTATCGATAGCTGGTGCAGAAAGCATATCCTGAGGAGTCGATTGATTCCACACCTCGAACTTCAAGACTTATATATTGTTAAATAGAAAAAAAGGGAAAGTAGTCAGGATTACCAGCAAGTTCATCCTCGTGATCAGAGGGCAATTCATTGAGATCAAAATCCACAATTCTTCCTCCATCAGCCAACAACTTTGAGCTGCTAGCAGCTGCTTCTTCACTGATTGCAGCTACATTAGAATCTTCAATTACGATTCTCAACTTATTGTGGCTTGATTTATGTCCACCAAGTGCTTGATGAGTTGCGAAGTTTTTTCCACAAGTGTTACACTTGAATTTTTCAGGCGTTGCTGCTGTAACTGAAGCTGGACTATCCTGTACTGAATTCAGATGCCTCAACTTCGTCTTCTTCTTCTTCCTTCTCTCCCTGTTATCAATAATCTCCAATTCAGAAACAAATTCCTCATTTTCAGCTTTGGATGTAAGAGAATTACTGTTCGTTTTCTCCAATTCTTCCAGAGTATCATGTCTAGTAACACCAGACTCAATTGAATCTCCGTTGGCGAGCAGCATAAGATGATGAACAGCATCCTGCAATTGTTCGTCGTCTTCAGCATTGGGCTTTCTCCCTCGCTTAGCTGTAACTGACCATCCAGGTACAGTAGCAGAAGCTGTTTTTTTGGCTCGGATCTCATCGCTAGATTTCAAATGAGGAGGAAGAATTCCTCTCCATGCCCGTTCAGGATGAGACCTCATATGCCCAAACAACGATTTCATCGACGGAAAAATCTTACCACACACTTTACAAATTGGTACCAACTGATCATTATTGCAATTTTCCACATCCACTTGTTCTTCGCGTGGTTTCGATTTTTCCTTTTTGGAAGACTGAACGTGAATTCTCATGTGACCTCCTAATGCTTTACCAGAACTAAATCCTTTCTTACACACACGACAAATCCTCCTCTTATTATCATCATTATCTTTTGGAATAATCTCATCTTCATCTCCAAATTCCAAAACATCTTTGTGATCTCCTACCACCTCCTTTTCCGAGATCTGATTTATCCATAACGTCCCCATGCCAACTTGATATTTACTGAATTAACTAGAACAAGCGAACAAACAAATTTTGTAGCTAAACAGTAAAATTTATCGATTATAAAAAAAAAATTATGTTAGCCACGAGCTGAGAAGGAGGTAACTTAGCTGAAAAGGAAAGTCATGGCGAGAAAAAAAAATGGAAAAAATTCATGAGCTTCAAAAACGGAAAGATAATTACAAGTAACTAATATGAGAAAAGAGAAGAAAATGAGAAGAAGAAGAAGAGGAAGAGAGGGAAGGGATTAGGAAGAGTCATTCTAAAACTGCTAATGTGTGGAAAATTGACTGTCACGTTCTCAACTGAGGCATTGACTGTGGCGTGGCGTGGGTAGGAAAAACAGATAATGTGTAATCACCTTTTTTTTTTTTTTTCTTCTTCTAAATTTTTATTTATTTTTTGAGGTAATTATTATACTTTTAAATTTCGATTATCATTCCGTCATTTAATTATTCATGTATATATATTATGTTAAACTAGGGATCTATCGATAAAACAGGAATAAGGTTGCATATACAATTACCCTTACAGATTTTACTCGTGAAATTATACTTAATATATTGTTATTATCGTTTATGTTATTACTCCATATTTTTAACGTAATATACTTCTCGAAAAAGTCCAAATGTAAGTCATTTAATTAGTAAAGTGATTAAAAAGCACATATTTTAATTAATTAAAAATTAAACATGTTGAGTATATATATGTTTTTCCTCATTTATTGGAAGTGGGAAAAAGAGATACTATAATCTTGTTCTTTTAAGTATATATTTTAATATTTTCCTTTTTCGGGTAATGCTAAATGGCCAGAAAATTAAAAAAAGTCTATAGTATTCTTTTTATTTAAAGTTAAACTGATTTGTTTTCCATTTTTTAATTAAAATGTATTAAAGTTAAAAGGGTAAAAATATTTAAAAAGGTAAAATAACATATTTTTTTAAATTTTCTGGCCAAAAGGATTTTTCCTTTTCTAATTTATGTAGATTATTATAGATGATTTGTTTTGTAGGGTATGTTTAGAAGGTAAATCTTTTAAGATTTTGACTACCAATCAAACCAAAAGAAAAGAGTATCCTAATCAAATGAAAACTCTTGTGAATTCAAATAATTTTGAACTTTCAAAGTGATAATTATCGTCATAGATATTCTCCCATTCATTTTACTAAAATCTCTACCCAATTAAATGTAGATTTTTGTCAAAGAGTATGAAAGTTACCAAAACTCTTTGCAAAAGTTTTTTTTTTACCGTGTGCATTTAATTTCTTACTTTGAATATGGAAAATAGTCATTTATTACCTTAATTAAGTAGTCATTTACTAGTTATGTATTTCTTTCACTCGTAGTATTTTATCCGATCATATTCATGCCTTGTTCACACCGCCCAAATCCACATATTAATGTTATATTTCAATTTTCTATATTCCCATCTGTCCCTAAATAGTTGTCATGTTTTGCTTGTCGAAAATTAATTTTTAAAACCAAATTGAATTAGATTAATACAAACTTTTAAAATTAAAATTTTAGATATTCAAAAGATTATATGAAAAGTGACTATAAATTGCGGTAAAAGAATATATTTTGAAATGTTGATTGATATTCATGTAGTTTAACAACTAAAAAGTAAAAAGTATCAAGAGAACCACCTTTTGTAATTTTCATCACAAATCTTCTCAACGACTTGTATTTCGTGATTTGAACTTGTAAAATTAAGGATAGAAATAAACTTTGAATCTTAAAATCTGACAACGAAATGTCATTTTAGAAAGGAAAAAAAATGTGTTATTAGTATAACAACGTTTTAAATTAAGGATAGAAATAAACTCATCCTAAAATTAATTAGCGTTTATCCATGATACCAAACGAACCTTAAGGTATAAAGTATATTTGATTGGCTATATAGTCCAGTCAAATAACATAGTTGGAAATAATATATGGTGGTTCAAGTAAGTATTACAGAGGAAAAGGTTACTATAATTAGATAGCAAAAACAAACATTGTATTTATGGGTTCACATGTCAGTGGCCAGATTTTATTCTCCTTCTAAAGTAAATAAAAAATACCACACGTAATTCCTTAGAAGGAAAATAATACATAACTGATCAACTACCTGTAATTTACTATCTACTATAATATTTCAATATTTTTCATACTAAAGACTAGCAATCTTATAAAAGGGCCATGGATAACAGACATGGTTAGGGCCTAGAATGATGGCACAGCCTTTAAGGCTGTTGTAAAGGGCCAGATACCCGATCTCGGGATCACCATTTAAGTCATACATGCACAAGTTTATCAACTTCAGAACAACTCAAGACACGTGGTAGTGGTATTTGACGTTTCGTATGGCTGAAGTTCAGGCTTGCTTTTCTATATGAGCTTCAACCATGTGGTTGAAGTTCAACCATTTTTGCTTCAACTTCAAACAGAAATGTCTAAAGTTGTATGGATTTCTGCAACTCCAATAATCCAATTAGACCATTACATAGTTCATCACACACAAACAGAAATGTCTAAAGTCGTATTGATATGAGACCAGGTTAAAGAACTTCAAAGTGCTCACCCTTTTACAGAAGCAAAATTATCTCAACTTATGAACGAACGGATCATCCTCTATGATTTTACCCTTGAATACAGACTCGGCAAAATGAGAAGTAGGTATTTCAGCTATCTATAGACATCTAAAACAAACTAATCTAACTTTCAACATTGAAGGATGATGATGTTGATAATAGGGAGAGAAAAAAAAAGGGAAAGAAAGAAACTTCTCTAACATTAGGTGGGTACAAGTTCAGCATGATCAGGAGATATCTGCATCAGAAACAGTCCAACGACAGCGGCCAACAACAACAACTGTATGAAAAAACACGAACTGTACTTACAGACTTTCTTCTGTAGCTTTAGCTTTTCAGCAGTGATTGCTAAATCTTCACAGTAACTTTCCAACTTCTTGGTTTGTGTCTTGAGCACTACAGCCTTTGCTTCGGCATCTCCTAGCACGTGCACCATCTGTGCTTGTTCTGAAGCTAATGTCTTCTGTTCTTCCAAGAGGGTAAGTTGATCCACTGCTGCACTTCTCAACTTTTGGGCTGTTGTTGATAATGCCAAATACTGAACTTCAGCTTCAATTTTCTGTCTGAAGAGAACCTCGAACTCACTTTCAATAGTCTCTTCTTCACTCTTTGAGCTACTACCTAAAATGGCTTCAAGTTCAGTAATTCTTGCTTCCTTGGATATAACCAGGTCAGCTGCCTTCTGAACCTTGTTTTGCAACAGTAATATATTCTGCTTTAGGATAAACACTTCAGACTCCAAGGAGTTAAGAGAATGTTGAGCACCATCTCTGTTCTGTGACAGCACGGATGTGCTTGGTCTAGGGAAATTTGAGTCATCTGAAGTGAAATTTGAAGGTATACCAACATCCTCAAGCGAATGACCAAAGGTAGTATCTTTCTCGATTTCTTTGAATTTCTGAATTTCTGTGTAGAAAGCACATCAATAAAATTAGTCCCAATTGCACGGATAATAAGAAATTCCACGAGTTTTTAAGAATATTTAATGGTTTATCTGATTAAATTAAGAAGAAAGACAGGGAAAGCTCAAGGAATATGGCTTGTGAACAACCAAAAATCAATGGATATACTTATTCAGTAAACAGATCAGTAAAAGTTCTTTAAGCATAGTACAAACATATGACATAGTAAAGCTCATCCAAAAATAAGAACATTCACAGAAACGGAACTGGTCAACTACTTCAAATGATATAATATGTACTTTCCTTGTTATGTGCTTCTGATGTCAAACAGAACCAACACCGATAACCAACAATCCTTATATGACAATGATAGGGACTACTAAACTGGGAGTGCAAGCACCTAAACATGTCCATCTAATGCTTCAAAAGCAAGAAACAAAGTTTTATTTTGACCAAGACTCTCAACCTCACATAAAATGACTTTTGCTTCTCTGTAATTTGTTCTATCTACAGCCTTGTGGGACGGGAGACGTTTGGATGGAGTGGGAGCAAGCTGAAATCCCAAAGAAGCCTCTAAAAAATAGTTCGAGGCACACAAGGCACCAACCCTGGGAGCTAAAAGCCTATCCACCTTAACAGTACCTTGTTCGCAGAGTGGGCCTCTTTTGCTGAGAAATGGTTAGGCCTTTCTCACCCATGTGTCCCAAATGTGATGACGATGGCTCTCTTACCTGTGAGGCTAACTTACTACACTGGCAGGTCAGCTCTGAATAACAAATTCAGCAATAAGCTTAATTCTTCCATAACAAAAGGAGGTGGGATTGATATCCTGATTTATTTTCTCAGTCAGAAATTAAATTCTTCAAATTACAATCTCTAACACCCAAGAATATCCTATAGCAGGTATAACAGATTTTAACGAAAGGTCTGGATGCAGATAAAAGAAAGTTAAGTGCACTTGTGTGAACGGTGAGTCAGAGAAGGAAGTGGTATCAAGTCAAGACAGACACAGAAAGATAATAAGCTTATGTAGACTGTTTCCAATTAACATGAGATCGAACTTTAATGGTTTGCTAGACATGATTTAAGTTGAAAGTGGCCTCTGTATTTGTAAATATATTCTCAACAAAATCTGCTATTGCTAACAGAATTATATATAACATCAACACCTTCACAGTATAATCCAAGTTATTATACCAACAAAAATTTAAAGAAATGGTAATTGTAAAATACATGACATTAGGCACATAAAAGCTGCTTTCAGAAAAGAAAAGAACAACATGGTCTGAGATGCACGCACATTACAGCATGATAACCAAATATAAACGATTAAATACCTCCTTGAAGAGGGGAAAGCATAGCCCATCTCCAAATGATTCTTTAGGGATATGTACATTATAAGGATTATGAATGCTACCTCCTAAAAAAAGATTCACTGACTAATAAACTTGATGTTATTGTTCCTAGATGATGCTAGCATATATTTCTTGATTGATGCCCAAATAGGAAGTGTCAAACATAAGTACCATTCTCTAAGCATATTGATCCAACTAGAAAGACACCACCTAGTGCAACATACAGAATATGCAAGAACAAATTTATGAGGCAAATCATGATATACATTGATATTATCATTTAAGCAGAAGTAAATTTGAAATGTTCAACAAGAACTAAGGATGTACCATTAGCAAGAGCTTCTTGAGCAGCCTGGAAATTGAAGATAGATTCCGTTAGAGGATCGTGATCAGTGGATGAACCGCGATTCTCACTCTTCTCTTCATTAACTTCCCACGGAGATTCAGCAGCTAGATCTTCTTGTGACACATTTTCAGACTCCCTATCATTCCCTCTCTCGAGACCAGCCCGAAGTTCCTCACCAATTGGTCTTTCTCTGTCCTGAGCTTCATCACTGGATTCTCCATCATAGATCATTGACCTTTCACCTTTTGTACCATTACTTGTAGCAAAGTCACCCTGCATAAAGAGAAAATTAGAGCTACGCGAGTCAGATTCCATGCTGGAATGAGAGTTTTCCTTCTCGATTTTGACCCTTTCTCCTCTAGGCTTTTTACTAGTTTCAGACCGACCTTTTCCCTGATGTGGTTTCTGAGCTGATGTGCTCAAGCTCTTCCCACTCAAACTCCTCAACCAATGCTTGTCAGATGGATAACCAGGGAGCACGGGTGCTTCATACCGTGTCTTTGGAGCACTAGCTGCCGTAGAAGACCTACTACTCCGATCCTCACTGTTCTCTGATTCCGATACAGCATTGAAAATCGGCCCCATAGCCAAATCAGAGTCGCCTATTACACCAAATCCATCACCCAGAACTCCAGGATTCATGAATACTGCATTGGTAGATGAAACAGATCCATCACTTTTTTCGATCCTTCCAGCAGAAAAACTTACAAGTTTTTCCGCATTAGCACCCTCACTCACCAAACCCCGTTTTAACAGCTTACCACTGTTTACACTACTATCCCCATCCTGGCGCAGGGCATCCCGCTTCATCCTTTTCCATTTCTTCAACCCAAACCCTTTAGTGGTCGGAGAGGATTTCACCAGGGGAGTTGAATAATCCTCAACCTCCTTAATTTCAATTTCCTTGCCTTTTACATCATCCAAATTATTATTATTACTATTATCCCCAGGAGGACTAGACCCATTACTACTTTCTACCTTGCTTTGATTACCATTTTCAAATCTTGGCGGTGTGATCATTTCTTCATTATCCTGGACCGATTTACTAGCTGAATTTTGTTCTTCCAAGTCCATAACTAGAGACAAATATATATTTAATTAAACCTTTTTTACGAACCCAGATCAAGATCGAGAACAACCAACCATCATTCCAGCTGACGGAGAACAATTCAAACAAAATTCTCGACAAAATCAATTATGATTGCTTCGACAATTTGCAGCTTGAAAAATCATCATATTGAACAAAATTGAATTCGTTCATTGTAAAAACTTGTACTGCAGATGCGAAAAATTAGGAAATGGAGAAGCAATTAAGTAACTGGGCGTACCTTTTCATTCATTATTGTGCTGGATTTCCAAGAGATTTTGATGAATTCGAATAGAATTGGGATTATGGAAACCCTAGAATTCGGAACGAATTTGGGAAATTATTAGCCGCCTGAACTCTTACAACTATCTTTATTGTTTTTATTTTTAGCATATTAACTATTCCCTCTTTCCCATTACTAGGCCAATTTGTATATTATCTCCGTCGATTTGAATTCGTTTTGAAAAGTCTCACTTTTAGAAATAAAACAACTCTCTTCAAATGCATTTTCATAAACCACATTTCATTCCGAGATTTATGATAAAATGAGTAAATACTTATTATTCTATTGTAATTTTTAATGACGAATATATTATAAATACTAAACAAGTTACAATATTCAATTATAACATTCAATTCAATAGTCTAGATACATGTGGAAATTTCAAATATATGATGTTACGAAATAAGTTTATTTAAATCATATCATAATAAAAAAAGATATTTTCTAAGTAGCATTTACAATCTTAATTATTTCCACGTATTGAGAAAACTTATAATATGATTTTTAAAGTCAAATACTAAAAATTAATAGAACAATTTCTATAATACTTTAAAATCCAAAGGTCTCGATGATTTATTTTATTTTTTCATTGTAGAGGAAACTACATGAAGTGCCAACCACGATGATGAAAGAGGAAAACATTATGATACTTGTAAATTTAATTGTTGATTACCAATAATTTGGACTAATCCAAAAGGCTTTGACAAATATCCTTATTTAAATGATTCATTCCTATTCTTAAAAGTTGAACAAATATAGCCTTAGAAAATTACTCTTTCAAATAACGTTAAGCTCAGATCTAGCGTTTGTATATATATTATTTAACTTTATAATCAAATTTAAACTATCGCACGTCTCATATTTGTGATAATTTGCAAAAGTTTATATTGTAATCTAATATTTCTCATATATTTTCAATTTCTTCAAAATGAATTTTTAACTACGATCTAAAATATCCATAAATTATAAGAGAAATAAAAGAAGGTCATTTTTTAAAGGGAAAATTATATATAATAGCAAACTATTAATTCAAATTCAATGCTATAACCATAGTTTGATTTAATTGTACCCCATAACAAATTGTTGTTATTTCGCCTCTCTCCTAGTGAATCTTGCTTGCTACTCCCGTTCTCGCTGGCAGTCTCCCTCGCCTCTCTCGCTTTTATACAAACACAAATGTATAAAATGCGTTTCTGTTTGTATAAAGCGAGAGAAAATTGTATAAATACATATATTTTTGTTCCCCTCTCCCAGATCTCACTCGCCTCTCTCACTTTATACAAACATAAATGTATACATTGCGTTTGTGTTTGTATAAAACCAGAGAAAATTGTATATATAAATACAAATGCATATATTTTCGTCTTATACACTTATGATTATACAAATATGATCTTCCCCTGTCCAGTTTTCTTTTGTCTTTCTCTCTTTCTCGCTTTATACAATTAATCTTTTGTATATGTATACCGAAACAGAAACAAATTATACAACTGTTTTCTTTTGTATATGTATAGCGAAATATACATATTTATGTTTGCTATGGAACGCAATTATGTAAATTATAGCTATAACATACAATTATATATGAAAGTTGCTCTTTTTTAAATAGTTGTCTAGAAAAAAGACAGCCCGTGAGAACTTTACCATTCCTCTTCCCAAGCCCAACAAGTCATTGTTTTGGGCCATATATAGGTCATCTTTATTTTTTAAGTAAAAAGAAAATGAAAATGATAACTTTTATTAATTAAAAAAAGGAAAAAAAAGCTATGTATATGATTTAACTGTTCTGACTTCTGGGGTATTAAATTTTATGTTGTTTTAAACGAAATTAAGAAATCATAAATGATGAATGTAGAAACGGAGCTAGAATTATGCATCATTGACTTGCATTTATTAAGAAGAAAATTGTTCTGGTGTAACATTCATTCCATCGACAACTTGAAGATTAATTATCATGTATAGTTAAATTTATTCATTTAATTTTTAAGAAATATCTATTTATTATGATATATAGTTAAATTTATCATCATTAGCCCGATATATAATATGAACGTAAAGTATGTGGATACATTCTGATTTGTGAAGTCCAACAAGCATGTTTTGATGGACTTGCTTTTTGTCATAATCAATTTGCACTTTGTATTTTTAGTATAGTATGTGTATATTAATGCTATGTGACATGACTATACATAACCACTATATAGAATTCAAAGTTATCATAAGTTTACTAAATTTCACGACTATACTAAATTATTATTTTCAAATGAAAATGACAAAGAGAGAATTAAATACAGTTGTTATAGCGATATTATTTGTCTGAATAATTTTGTTTGTAATTGCAAAACAATGTTATATAAAAAAAAATTAAAAAAAAAACACAAACTTTAACCGGTATAATAAAAAATATATGAGTATATATGTGTATATTTCTCCTCTTCTTCTTGTTACTTTTTATATTTTGGGGAAGTGAAAAGATCAATATACAAATTTGTGGATAAATTTGTTACATTTAAAGTAGACAGTCCAAAATAAAAAAATAAATAAAAAAATGACAGCTGTACTAAGACATTTAAATGTTTTTTAATTGGTTCAATGAATTTAGTTGCAAAAAAGGAACACATCCTTATTCAAGTATTTCAATCAAAATCATTTAGTTCCAATCAATCTAAAATTATATATATGTCTTGTAGTGGAGAGACAATTTATACTTTGCCATCCAATTAAATTCCAATAAAATGGGGATTCCATTTCCAATAATATTACAAATAAAATTATGCCCTAGTTGAATAAATTAAATGGTTAATGCATGTTTACATATTCCAATTCCTTATATTTAATTAAGTGTGACCACGTACTAAAGAGTTCTTCTTTTGTTTAGCTTCTCTTTTAAGAGGTTAGCTTGAATAAATGCGTTTGATCATGACTTTCTCTTGAATCGTAATTTTTTTTTATAGATAATATATAAAAGGAGACGTGTTAGGGTAATATTCAAATACTTAAAAAAATATTAATTCATCACTTAATTGCATTTAACTTTATACAAAGACGTCTCTAACACAATTTTGTCGAGTTTAATTTGAACTGTACCCCACTTTTATTTTAACGAGTAGCTTTTTCTCATGTCTATTTAGTTGATGAAACGTTAATTATAATCAAAATCCGTCGAAGGGATAAAACAAAAATAAAGAAAAGAACCATTAAAAAATAAATGTTGTTTTTCTGTGGCATTAAAAATGAATGCAATTATTAGGCTGCAACTTCAATATTGTTAACACATAAAATATACTATTGGCTATTGCACTTTTTTTTTTAATGATTCCATATTTACTAGAGAAAAAAAATTAAGTTCAGATGTATATTAAATTCCAACACCAATTAAGAAGTATTTGTGTGCACATGGAACAGACAAGTTGTAAGAATTAGAAATACTAAAATGACAGATCTTCATAAAACTTTTCATAAATCATAATAACATCATAATTATTACAAATAATTTGCTTAATCAAAAGTCAAAATGAAATTAACCCAAGAAAAAAAGAAATTAACTCAAAATTAAAGCTTCCAAAATAACTTGCCGACAGAACTTCAACTAGAGGGGTTACTGTTTAAGTCAATGTAGTTTTCTGAATCATAACTCAGAAATTTCCAAGTGTAGTAGCATATTCTTCGAAATTCGATGGATAATAAATCCGTCTCTTTTATCTTTTTTTTTTATAAGAACCGAACATATAGGGTGTATCTAGCTCATACATACAAAAATTTACAAAAAAAAATAGTGGCGTCAAGCGTGTAAAATTTGATGAATAATAAGCTCGTCTATCTACCATGCTCCGGTTTAGTATCAACCTTTTGTTTGTGATAAATTCAGTAACGTGCGTCTAACTCAGACATTACCATTAAACTAAAATGGCAGGGGTCATACTCTAGCATCTTGTAAAAGGGGGGAAACTTTTATATTACACAAAAGGTGGAATCCCTTGGTATAACCTAACTATAAATGTTCCTTTTTGAAGGCCAACTAGTAACAAGGGCCCATGATGAATCTATTGTTATCCTATTCTTTCTTTATTATAGTGCATGCATATTCTTGAATAATATCCTTTTCAATTACTCTACTATTTACTTCTTCTGTCCCAAAATAAATGTCGCTTTGTTACGAGTCCTTTTAACAAAATAAGTGAACATGGAATGAAATGAGAAACACTAATATAAATACACACATATTGAGACAATGAGCTTTCAAATTATTGATGATTTTAGTGCTCAATGTTGGACTGGTCTTTGGTCCAATTCCCATAGCAAATAATGAAAATAGTGTCAGATATGAATAGAGAGTAGCAAACCTGCATTCAAACAGCAATATTTGGTTGTATTCACTCAAAAGAGGCATTTCTTGTTTTGAATCTCCTTTTCTCCTTTCCCCGCATTTGATCATAGATTTTGAAATTTTATATTCGAATATCTTTTCGGACATTGATATAAGTTCCAAAAAATAGTTTTCAAATTTTGACTTCAAAATTTATAATCAAACGTAAGTTTAGTGCCTCATTGCCACCAAGGTTACACACCTCTTTGGTTACTCTCCCAATGCCTTTTTTTTTCCCTTCTCTGTATTCATTCTGACCAATCTTTGGACTCTGTGACACAGTGAAAATTATATACTAATGTACATAAATATTGCTTTTACTAAGTTCAAATATGCAATCTTACAACACATAAAACAAAAAGAATGGGTAACCCCAAGATAAAAGTATTAAACTAAGCATATAAAATATTACAGCACTTAACCACTTACAATCTGCAGCTTCTTTTGAGAGCAATTTCTTACAATATTTTATGTTCAAAAACCTCACAGATCCAACTCATATTCTAGATTCCCCTTCTGTAAAAGCTAGAGGGGTCATGGAGACTCAAATCAAATGATGTTTTCCTTCTTGGCTTCAAATGAACCAAATCAAGGTAAAGTAAACAAAAAACAGTTTTTTTTTTTTACTTCTTTTGCCTCTTGAGAGGAGCTAATATGTGTTACATGGATCAAATTAGGTAAAGACTTTCTTGTTATCAATGTAGATGTATCCTTTTAGCCTACTCTTATTCAAGTTTTTCTGAGTTCTGACTTAAGGAGGCCCACAGTTATATGATATTCACATGTATGCTTTCAAAAGTCTTTACTGTTGTATTCATCTGATTCTTGAAAAAAGAGAGTTTTGATCCCAACCCCACAAATTAAATTGCTACTGACTAAACACCATATCAAGAATCCAGGATCAAGATTAGTTTTTTTTTCCTACTGAAATATAGCATTTTGTTACCTTTATTGAGAATGGATGAAGAGGAAATTCCTGTTGTTGATACTCAATCCCTTACCATCAAGATTGCAAATTCAGGTCAGCAAAAACTGACAGCAACATCATCTCCATATAACTCACCTTCTCTCATTTCTCCTCCATCTTCTGCATTTGTTTCAGCATTACAATCACCTTACATTTCTCCAAGAGCCACTTTAGTTACAAATCCAACTCAAGAAAATCAAGAAACTCTCATTGCTTCTCTTACCTCAGTTGTCCATCCATCCCCACCAGTCTCATACTGCGGTTCGCAATCTGATGATGTTCCCAGCACCTCCTACACTCCACCACCAGAAAGATATGATTTTTCTGATGATCCTACAGACACAAAGATCAAGATTGTCACCTGTGTCCCAGTTTCAGGACCGGAAACCGATCCCAGGATATCATTTTCTTTCCCTGTCCCTCGAATTTCGTTTGCCAAGGGATCCGTTTCACCGGCATCCAATGCTAAACTTAGGAGCTGTGATGTGTATATAGGATTCCATGGTCAGAACCCGAATTTAGTACGCTTCTGTAAGTGGCTCAAATCAGAATTTGAGCTTCAGGGAATTGCTTGTTTTATTGCTGATAGAGCAAAGTATGCAGATAATCAGAGCCATGAGATTGCTGACAGAGTTATATGCTCAGTAACCTTTGGTGTCATAGTTGTCACTGGTTGTAGCTTTTTCAACCATCTTAGCTTGGAGGAAATAAGATTCTTCGCGCAAAAGAAGAACTTGATTCCTTTGTTCTTTAACACGGATGCCAATGATATTGCAAGTCTTTCTAACCGTAATGGTGATACCAAGAAATGTAAAGAGGCTCTGGATGTAATACTAAAGTGCCATGAGTTTAGATTGGAGACAGATGAGAGTAATTGGAGATCTTGTGTGTCGAAAGCAGCTGGGATATTAAGGGCCAAGCTTGGTAGGAAAAGTATTGTAGAAAAGTGTACAGAAGGCTTTGAAGAGTTGCCCTTTCCAAGGAATAAAAGTTTTGTAGGAAGAGAGAAGGAAATTATCGAAATAGAGACGACTCTTTTTGGCTGTGGTGATTCTTTCGAGCAAGAAAGTGCTGTCCCGAGTGTCAAAGGAGGAACACCAGGACAATCTGAAGGTCTGGCTGATGATGAAAGTGAAGCTGATGTTGGCAGAGGCAAATACATAAATCTAGAGCTAGGAAAGAACAAGGAAACAAATAAAGAAGCTTGGGTTGAACGAAATTCGCTGAAGAGATCCAAGTACAAAAAATCAAGAAGTGGGAAGGATAAGAATTTGAGTATGAGTGTTGTATGCATAAATGGGTTGGCTGGTGTTGGAAAGACGGACCTCGCTTTGGAATTCGCTTACAGGTATTCACAGAGATACAAGATGGTCTTGTGGGTAGGGGGTGAAGCTCGCTATTTTCGACAGAACATATTGAACTTGTCTCTAAATTTGGGACTGGATGTGAGTGCAGATGCAGAGAAGGAAAGAGGGAGGATAAGGAGTTTTGATGAGCAAGAATCGGAAGCATTCAAGAGAGTTAAAAGGGAGATGTTCCGCGACATGCCATATTTACTAATTATAGACAATTTAGAGACTGAGAAGGAGTGGTGGGAAGGGAAGGATCTTCATGATTTGATACCAACTAACACTGGTGGTACCCATGTAATTATCACAACACAACTCAACCGGGTAATGAACTTTGATCCGTTGCAGCTGCAGCCATTGACCACACCTGATGCCATGATATTGATAAGGGGAAGACGTAAAAAGGAGTATCCGGCTGGTGAGGTAGAATTCCTCCATAAATTTGATGAGAAATTGGGAAGGTCTAGTTTTGGTCTGTGGGTGGTTGGTTCCTTGCTATCGGAGCTTGCAATATTGCCCTCTGCTCTATTCGAAGCTGTGAATCAGGTTCCAGTTGAAGAAACCACAAGTTGCTCTAACCTATCCATTCCACATCAACAATTCTGTAGAACCAATCCATTTTTAATGAAAACATTGATTTTTTGTACAACCCTCTTGCAGCAAAGCAGCGATAGCAGGGACTCCGTTGCTTCAAGAATGCTTCAGGTAGGGGCATGGTTTGCTCCAGCACCCATCTCGGTGAATTTACTGGCAGCAGCTGCAAAGAAAATTCCTGTAAACACAAACAGGTTCAAAAAGTGGACTAAATATATGAAAGTTGCTCTATGCTTCTACTCAGGTCACTGCCTCACAAGCCAAGCATGGAAGAGCGAAGAGGAATCAGCACTGCTACTAGTTAAACTTGGTTTGGCACGAAAAGCAAACAGGCAAACAGGATGCTGGATCCAATTCCATCCCATCACGCAGATTTTTGCGAAAAGGAAAGATGGACTAGTTGCTGCTAAAGCCAATGTTCAAGGTGCAAGGAAACTTGGAAACCCGGTAACAGATTCTGACCATCTTTGGGCATGTGCTTTCCTTGTGTTTGGTTTCAAGTCCGAACCACCAGTTGTTCAGCTCAAGGCGATGGACATGGTTTTCTTCATCAGAAAAACAGCTCTTCCTTTAGCAATCAGTGCCTTCACAACATTCTCAAGATGCAACTCGGCCTTAGAACTCTTGAAGGTCTGTACAAATGTGCTCGAAGAAGCAGAGAAGTCATTTGTTTCTCAAATACAGGATTGGTGCCACGGATCTCTCTGCTGGAAAAAGAAGCTTCAATCTAACCAAAGAGTGGACGAGTATGTTTGGCAAGAGGTGACATTATTGAAAGCTACCCTACTGGAAACTAGAGCAAAGCTGCTACTAAGAGGAGGTCATTTCGATAGCGGAGAGGATCTTTGCAGAACCTGCATTAGTATCCGAACCGTAATGTTGGGTCATAACCATGCTCAAACTTTGGCTGCTCAACAAACATTAGCCAAATTAGTAAGGATGAGGAGCAAAATATGATCCCAAAACTCCTCAAAAAACCACCTTTTTTGGTGGCTCAGTTTTGTTTACTGTCACCAAGCAATTCACTCTTTAGTTCATGTAACATAGAAATCATCCATTATCAAGTACTTTTTACCACATCAGTTCAACTTATACGAAATGCATATCGATTTCAGCAATTTATTCATTTTGTTAAGCAAATTTAAGTATCTAACCCACTACCACATGATCAACCTACAACAATTGCAGTATCTTTCCTGCCAGGTAGACAGAACAGACATGCTGTGCACTACATTGTATATCTAGTACTATTTCTCTAGTTGGATGAACCATGTCCCATGGCATTTGGTTCATTCATTTACTACACACCAATTCTTCCTCATTAAACCATTAAAAATATTGTCTTTTTAACTTAACTCGCAATCAAGAAAAGCTTATCTTGGAAGAATAAGGCAAACCAGTCATCAAAAAAAAAAATTATCTTCAAGTTTAGTTTCTCAGCTCATCAGAGGAGAAACAACGCGAATTCGAACAAATTCATTGAAACAATTGTCAAAGAAGGAACAAGATCAGTAACAACAGGTTTTCCTGTAAACTTTTGGAATCAGCAACATCTCTTCCTTACATACAAAAACCAAAACACTCAGTAAATTCACTCTCACAATCAACAACAACTACATACCCAGTATAGTCCCACAAGTGAGCATGTAAGGATACAATGTACGCAGAACTTATCCGGATTAAAAAAATCAACAGCCAACCAAAAAAAATCAAATCTTTTAGCATCTTCTTTCTGTAATTCAGTAATTCACACAACTCTCAATCAACAAAAACACAAAAAAAACTAAAGAAGAATCAAATAATGTTGGTGAGTCAGTGTAATGATCAAGTTGATCCTCTTTCAGCATTTGAAATCAATCCAGTAGAAACGGCATCGTCTTCATCAACAAACAATCCTTCTGGATTCCTCAAACCTCCATGAATCACTGATAACAAAACACCCATCATTATACCAATCATCAAACTGTTTAAAATTCCGGTATACCAAACAACAATTGCAGAAACAGTCGCTAGACCGGAAATCACAGCTAGATCGCTAACTTGATGCCCTAGAACAACCATAGGATCCTCCCGGAAGAAGAGAAAAATCAACCACGACGCAAAAATCAAACAGGCGAAAATCAATAAAATTGGTGTTCCGATGAGTGAACAAGCTGCGCAAGCAGAGATGAGAATGGCATAGTTAACGGAGAAGTACTTGAAGTTCCTACGGACGCGAATTGCAGCATCGGAGAAGGATGTCGGAATGTCAACGGCGCTTGCTCCGGCGATCAATTCCGGCCATGGTCGACTTCGGGAAAGGAAGGTGTAGAGATTCTGAACGGACCGGTTGATGACATCACCGCCGGCGATCGGGATGGTGGTGTAGGTGGCGGTGGTGACGGAGGTGGGTGGTGATGGCATATTTGTGAATTGTGTTAAAAGTTTGACCAAAGTGTTATGACCAATACACTATAAGTATTCATGTTTGCATCTCGTGATGTGTCAGTTTAAAAGACTCCAATTTCGCATTTTGATAATAAACAATAATAACGCTAAGGTTTGAATAACTACATCAATGTGTCCGGTATAATTTCATAAGTGAGTTTGGGAAAAAAAATATGCATATAGTCGTTAGTCTTTGTGAAAGTAGAAAGATATTTTCGATAACTCAAGTAATTTATATAAAAACAAATAATGAAGAAAACAACAATAACAATGTCAGCAATCGAAAACAATAAAATGAAGTCAATGAAACATAAAGTAATACTAAAATTGAAGAATAAGATAGTTAGAAAGTAATACGGAAGAATTAACTAGAAAACGCTAGATGTAGTCTCTTAGGTCATATCTTCGATAAGCATAGGTGCCACATGTCATTATTTTTGTAATGTTTTGACTTTATTTATGCTTATAAGATGTGATTGGTAAAAATCCAAACACGTTGTGTCAATATTTGGGCTTTAGCCCTAAGTTCTTAACCTCATTTCACAATATGGGCTCAAGAGTAAAATTGGACTTGCTTCATTTAAGTAAGATGGGCCTGGGGATGCCCATATAAAAACCCAAATATTATGGGCTACCTCCTAAATAATCGAAATTTTGCACAAATATAACACTATACTATTGTTACTATTTAAATTTTGTCATTATTGAATAAACTTATATAAAAATGATCTCCACGCTACAATTTATGCACATTTTGTCAATCCGGCAAGACTTGTAAGTAATTTAACAAGATATAAGAATAATATTTAACATTTTGTATGAAACCAACACTGATTTATTAATATACGTAGATATCACAATTTCAGGAGTAAATTCTTTTATTTTGCTTTCTAGTATGAAGAGGCAAATGCATAAATCTAAAGTGATGTGTGGTTTTAATCAAAAGGAAAAATTAGTTCACTGTTCAAATTACATAGTGTCACTAGATTTTCCACATCTTTAAATATAAAAGAAAATGACATTAAAATAATATGTACTAAAAAATAAAATTGGTCATTAGCCAACTTTTCATCATCTTTAAAATAGGTATATCAATTACAATTTCCCTGTTCTAACTTTATAAAGTAGTTTATCTCTAACTCACCTTCAAGAAATTTTTCAACCAATATCTATTTATACTTTGTTTTTTTAGTTTAAATTTTCAATTATATTTAATTGCCACGGTCCGTATTGACTAATGTAAATTTGAAATTTGTAGTTATTACAAATGTTATATAAGTTATATGATTATATTCATAAGAAATCAATAAAAATAACAATTTTTTTCTTTCTCTACTTCCTCTCTTTTCCCTAATTCCTCCTATAATTTAGACATAATTAATCAATTAATGTAACATGAACAAAATTTAAATAATAATCTTAAAAATGATTATTTATGCAACTATTATTTAAATTCGTCGTTAGAGACCCCGAGGAATTAGGTAGTCCCACATTTGCCAAACTTACCCACTGGATGATAAAGAATGGAAGAAAACTTTTTGTGGTTTTTAACTACAACTAGAATATAATTTATTTATTTATGGATGGTTTGGCAAATGAGCGACTTCTTATAATGAATATTTGGTTTGTTTTAATTTATCTGTGTTTAAGAAAGTAAAAAAAGATTTTTTCAATCGTGTGGTCATAAACTAAAGATATGTCAAATATATCAAAATGTCCTTTAATCATATGATCATAAACAGATCATGCGGAAAGTTAGAACTATAGAGTGTCTTCAAAAAGAAAAAGACACTCTTTTTGAAATAAACTAAAAAGAAAAATATCAAACAAATTAAAACATTTTCGACAAAAATACTTTATTTTTTTTCCTTAGAAATATATACAAATTGGGAGGAAAAAAGAGAGAGAAAAAAAGAACTAGGGTGGAAAAAATAGGATCGGGTAAGGAGAAAAGTTAGCCTTAATGTTATGACTATAAGTAAAGTAAAATAAAAATGTATAGCTTAAAGTTTTAGATGAATTGAGCACACATTTTAATGATATGATAATAGATAAAAGTTTTGAAATTAAATTTTATAATCACTTATTATCAAAAAGAATTTTAATGTATTTAAAAAATTAAGTGCTCAAGGTCATGATAAATTTAAGTCAAAGATACAGGACACACCAAATAATGTTGTAATTATTTAATATTAGTTAATGAAAGTAGGTATAGCATATTATAATACTAACAAAATATATATGTCCATTCAAGTGGTGTCATCACACAAGACTAGAATCTCTAGATAGACACAATATTCTTCTTACTCAACCAATTTTGTGGATAGAGAGAAATATTTTGAATTTGATCAACAGCACGATTTGAACTTGTTATCTATAGATCAAAAATAGATAATTTTATGATTTCTTCCGAGGAAATCCATATATATATGTTAATAAGGTTGAAAGAAAACATTATTAAATTCTGCTATGGACTAGAGGCATTAGAAGAGAAGACAAGTGATGACGAACATCACCATGCAAAATATACCAAGCATATATATTTTTCTATGAACATATCTTCGGATTAACGTGGATTAATTTTATGGGATATATACTTGTTATTAATTTTCTACTAATACAAATATTTGATAACTCTACTTATCAAAATTTGAACACGATTTAAAAAAACACAACTAACCTGAGTGTATTTTGCATATACATATTATATAGGGTTTGACCTTAATTAAAATACGATTGGTTAAATCCTCCACTACTTTAGACACTAAGAATTGTTTCTACTTATTTAATATATCATATATTATACAAAGAAAAAAAAAGTTATAAAGATTTGTTCAGTGGGGAATGAGATCAATTCAGGCTGTAAGTGCATATATGTCATTATATACTGGATAATTAAATCAATAAAGTCAACCTTCAGGCTTCAGTAATAAATATAATATAATACTACTGTTATGCTAGATGATTAAGAAAACAATCACCCAAAGTCTCAATCAACACAAAGTTACAGTTCGAAGATGAAGTTTTTGGTTTTCAATTTTCTCAATTTGATTAACTAAATTAAAAAAAGGAAAAAGGACAAATATATTCCCGAACTATCGTAAATGGTATGCAAATATCCTTCGTTATATTTTTGGGACATTGATGCCCCTGCCGTCCAAAAACTAGAACATATATACCATTTATACTAACAGATATACACGTGTCACAATCTTATCCACCGATTTGACATTTATCGACGGATAAGATTGTGCCACGTGTCCCTATTTAGTCTTCCATTAGAGTGAAGGGCATATATGCTCTAGTTTTTGGACGGCAGGGGCACCAATGCCCCAAAAGTATGACGGAGGGTATCTGCATACCATTTACGATAGTTCGGAGATATATTTTTCCTTTTCCCTTAAAAAATGACGTTATTGAAGAAAATAGGAAAAACAAATTTCATATATATCATGTTGTTTGTCTCCCTCCACCCCCACCCCCACTAGCCAACTTGCCCCCAACCCCCTCACCCCGTCCTCTCCCCGCCCCAACTCACCCCACCTCCTCCACTCTCATATGATATTTATGTCCTTTAATTTAGGTGTATGTATAAATAGATGCTTAAATGTGTACATGTCTTAAATGATAATTCGCATTCTACATGCACGCATGACACCATGTGTCTGTTACTCTGTTTATTCAATTTTATACAAGTTCAAGTATTTATATATCCACATTCAAAGTTGGACAATATAACGTCTATTAAAGTCAAGTTAAAAAACATATTTACATATTATGCATATATAAATCACCGGATAACCTGGTCATCTTCATATATTATTATTATTATTGGTATAGTGGGACCCATGTTTTCCACCCAAAAACATGTAACACTAGTCATCTGTTTTGTCTTTTTTTCCATCTTTTGTTTTTACTTTTGACTAAGTGTGTAAAGGGACAACCACAAGTTTGGTCGTACACACTAACATAATTTTCTAGCAATTTTGTAACGGCTATTTTTCTTGCTTGCTACCTGCATATATTATTATGTCCATTTCATATCTAACAAACCCTACGTACGTAACTTAGGACTTTTCCCACAAATTTGGATTATTATGATTCTTCTACTAGTTACCTACTATTATTTTCATCATACCAATATTATAAACAACACCAAATATATTTTCTTACACCAATGGAGAATTAGTTTTATAAATCACTTGTAATTTTTGCATTCTATAAGTATGATCAAGAGATATTAATTCATTGAAATGATTATATGTGATAGACCCTTATAAAAACCCTTGTAGTAGCTTTGGGATTTTGTTGGAACCCTTTAATTTCTCATATTAGTAGTAAAAGCAACTATTATTACTTGACATTCAATTTGCGTATAAGTAATGGATTCATATGAACCTGTCTTTTCAACACGAGATATAGTAATGTATGATAGATTCAATCGTAAGAATCTAAAGATTGAAGACATCAAATCGTGAAACCGTCTCTGTATATTACCATCTTATAAGAAATAGAAAAAGACATAAAGGAGCGTCTATGAGTTTTAACTTTTTTCCCTGCATGCAATAATACAAATGCACCCAGCACACGTACACCACTGCAGCAACAACAACAAAGGTCTATTATGTTTCCCCCACCCCCACCCCCACCCCACCACCCTCTTCTAGCAATAGTTTTACCTGTATAACTCGAATTTTTCAAAAATGTTGTCGCTTTTAAAGAGTCTGACTCCCCAACGATCATTTTTGAAGAGTCCGACTACACAACGGTTAACCATCTCATACCCTCTTTTGTTACCACATGAAATATCGAGATATCACTAAACATATTGTGATCTAAAAGTATAGATATTTGATGATGAAAATAGAAGATATATATTATGTTGTTTCACCATCAAACGTGCAAATGCTGAGTGAAGTGAATGCAGGTCACATCAAGATTATATATATAGCCATGCAAGGAAATGAAGCTGCTGTCATTCCACTACTCCCACCACCGACTCATTTACAACCTGTAATGTTCTCATTGATCTTTCCATTCAACTAGACAATATTCCAATCAGTCAGTGGCAAAATCAGAAATTTCGCTAAAATGATCAAGGATTAATATATACATGTATGGAAGCTAATTTTTGAATTCTATACAGAGTATAAAGGGTGTTCAACTAACCACCCTTCACTTAATTAAGTGGTTGCGTCAAGCCAACAATAGTTCTAGCATCCTGATTGTTGCTCGAACTCTTCAATAATGCCAACGGGTGGATATCAGACCTTTTAAACATACACATTATTTAAGGATCCGACATGAGTGCGGCAATATTTTTAATGAGTCTGAGCAGTACAGCTAAAAGAGCATCATTAGTATATGACCATTATATTAGAAGCAAAGAGGTGTTAAGAAGAAACCAATTTGGAAGTTCATATCCTTTGGAACAACTCATTATTTGAAGACTTTTTATACATTAGACACTCCAGGGAACTTTCAACAGGCTTCAGTAAGCTTTATATATATATATTATATCTATGGAACTTCCAGTACTGTTTTGAGTAAACATCAAACGCTATGAAAGCGAAAACCCAAACTAGAAAAACTCATCTGCTCAACTTTGCCGCGTTTTCTTTTGTCAGTCAAGATGTAAAAGGCGATTTCTTGGTTATGAAAAACCTGTAGAATAATATAAAGATGATCTAAAAGGACCTGCAGGTGATGAGGAAGATGAGAAAGAGCTTGGATGAACTAAACTACAACCGTCTGGGTTGACATTCCATGTCTTAGCAGGAAGCTCGTTCACTTGAGTAAGCAAATTTGCATTCTGCGCTGCTCCAGTTTCACCACGCGGTCTATTTTCATAGAGATCTACAAACCTTGAGGTATAGCCTGAGCTAATCTGCATTTTCCCCGAGCTCATGGTGTATGGAGAATTAGCCTCGTTTTCCGGAGAATCATCAATTACAATAATTTCTCTGACAGCATTCGGCCCAACTGAAGTTGCATTCTGCCAATGAGAGATGGGAGTTGCTACAAACTTCTTCATATCACATGTTTCGTTTGCTCCATTTCGCACAGTATGTAAATTGCCCCCACCTAAATAGTCTTGTCTGCCAAAGGGGGCACCCATCAATCCACTGCCACTACTGTTACACAAAAACGAGGCTGGAGATGTAGGGGATGGCTGTACTTGTGGCCTTGAGTAACTATCTTGACTTTTGAAACCATTTAACAATCTGACATCAAAATGCTGTACTGGATCACCACTTTGAGGGAAGTGAGGGACATGCCGATTATGCACATCCATCTGATGGAAGGAGTTGAGATCCTCGTTACGAAGTCTGGTGTTTGCCAGGTCATTCATGGAATTTGAGTGCGATGATCTTTTCAGTGGGGAATCTTCATCTTTGTTGATGACCATTAAGTCCTTCCCCATCAGCCTGAGAACTGGATTAGAAGCAGATGGACTAAAAGACTCGGATTCACGAGTTGGGAGCTTGAACTCAGAATCAGCAGAAACACCAAATTGAGTATGTCCCGTGGCCGATGATTTAGTGGGGGGATTTGTTTCAGGTCCTGAACTCGAGTCACTTAGAGAAAATGAGTTGCTCTTCAATATGATATTATTAGATCTCGTGAGGGAATCACGGCTCAACTGATTCTCACTCGCAGGAAAAGGGGAAAGGGCCATGGCTCGTCGCTGTAACAGCTGCGACTCTTCACGATTCACAGCAAACCCTTGAGATGTTCCTCCTTCTTTCCTGACACAACAACATGGCTTATCATTTGTAAATCTGAAAGTTCCTTTTCCAGGAAATAACGTATTTGCATCAAATTTGTCCAGTCCATCTTTATCATTTCCTGTATTTGCAGTCGGACGTAGTGAGACTGAATTTTCCACCAGAAGATCAACAGTGCTTCCAGATAAGCTAGACCTTTTATCTTCCCAGCCAGTGTGGCATTTGAGCATTTCTGATGAATCCCTTCCACTGACATACAAATTACCCGAATATCTTGAGCCAGTTCTAGCCATAGTTGAGTTAGAAACTGTTGATGCAGCAGACGTAGGCGAACCAGAAGAATCCTGATCAATGAATTCGGGATGATCTGCAGAAGATTGAATTCTGCTGCTGGTTAATGATGAACTCCCATGAAGGTCTTCTGAGCTCATACGACCAGGACTAGGTAAAAAGGATCCCGGTGGTCCTGGTATGGGGATTGGATCAACCTCCAAAAAGTAATTCCCTTGCCCATCGGCGTTAGATCCTAATTCAGCAACATCATGGACATCACCATCAATCATCCCTTCAACACCTAAAATAGGATCTTGTGAACATGTTGCAGCTTTGGTTCCAAGAAAAGATCCTTTGTACTCTTCGCTAAACAATTGTGACTCGCAATGAGACCTAGCAGGCCCAGACATCTCATCAGATCCAGCATCCATAGGCTTGCTAAAACTCATAAAATCTCCCCTCCCAGCAAGTTCAGAGGCAGCTGGATCCATAGTCTTATCACTCTGACTTTGATGATTCGCTTTCACAGATCCTATCGCATCAGATGCACCTGCTAAAATGCTGCCAGTTTCATTATCAGAATGGGTCAAAGCGGATTGTGAGCTCTTCAAGCCCAGAGTGCCTTCTACATTAGAGGCCATAATTCCCTCTCTATTTTTCCTGATGCTTAAAACTTCAGATCTTTTAACATTTACCCTATCATAATTCTTGCTTCCTTGGATTTTTGTTTCACTGAGATTTCCTCTTAAACAAAGTTTCTCTCCTTCAGTCTGGAAAACTTCAGCTTCTTCCGATTCTGAGCTGGAGCTCCAACTAGACTTCTTAAAGGAAGCTGTTTTCCACTTCAAATTATATTTAACACCACGAGCAGGCCCTTCACTGACGGACGAAAGGTTCTTTCTCAATGATGACAACTTCCTCGCCTTTGAGGAGAATGATGGATGTGGGGTGGACTGTTCACAGTTGATCTCAGAGTTATCTGTGTTTCTTCCAACTCTCACATTTTTCACAGAAAGTGCATGATCTATTGTCACTTTCGGATGATTGTTTACAGAATGGCCATCTACCTTCAAATGCTTTCCTTTGCACCTTTGTAACACTAGGGATCTCTTCTTGTTAGATGGGAGTGAAGATTGAGACGATGAAAAGTCCACCACTTTCTTGTGTAGAGAAGGCGGTTCCTCACTACGTTCTTCTTGAGGCTGATCAAGTAGCATATTCCCCATTCTTTGGCTACACTCAGGCAAACAAACAGATGATCTTGGAGATTTCACAAGACAGCTTCTCTTTTTAACTGAATCAGTCTGAGGCAACACATCATTGTCACTTTGCACGCCAGTCGACCTATCAGCTCCAGAAAGCTGATGATTGTCCTTATCACTGATCTTCCTTGTGAGGCCAGTTCTCTTTGAACATGCCCATTGTTTTATGGTTGCCAATCCATTTGATAGCATCTGGTCCGCAGATCTGAGGTGCTTATTTAGGCAATCCACTTTGTCAACATTTTCTCTTGGAGAAAAGGTGCTCTCTTGACCACTCTTAATCTGTTCATAAAATATTTAGCAACTTAGTTCAAAGCAAATTAATATTACATACTAGGATTGCTAATTGGTAAAAACAAAATAATTTTGATAAAAGATAAATGACGTAAGATAGCAGATTGTAAATCCAAGAACTTTAAACTACCATGGTTTAGTTCTCAACATATGCAAAAAACCCCACCTGCACCCGCCCCCATTTCAAGTGAAACTGGCCCCTCCTTTCCACCAAATTACCAAAACAATCATGAAATTAAGCGAACATGAAGGCCAAAATACAGAAAAAGACATTTAACATTGCTCTCCCAATATTATTTTGTTTTCCACTCCTAAAATTTTGCAGTTCCATTACTGCACTATAGTGCTACAGTTTCAGAAGAAATGAAATTTTCAAAGATGAGATGTACTTGATTAAAAAAGGGTTTCAAGAACAAAACCAAAGCTGAGGAAACTTCTTTATATCCAGGATTTTAAAAAAACATACCTTGGGACAGTGATCTGGCTTGGACAAGCAAAACTTTTTAGTATGAGAAGCAGATTTCAGAAGGTTGTGGTGTTTCTTTCTCTTCTTTGTCAATATGAATTTGCTTCTTTTATCTCCATCCACCATTTTTTTCTGGAGAGGATCAATAACCGGCTTTGATGATGGTAGCTGCTCATCATTGAACTTGGACAGAATTCGAAGCTTCGTGCCATTGGCGTCAATATAAACAGCACCTTCATTAGCAGTGCATTCAACGTTCACAGGAGGAGGTTTTTCCAGTTTCTCAACAGCAGGTACCTCAGTGATCTCTCGAACAGATAAAGTCGGGTTTGAGGCCCAGTTGGTTCCATTCCTCCTATCAAGATCCTCCAGTGTACAGCTCTTAGCCGTTACATAGATATCCACCATCAATCTAGTTTTTCTTGGCTTTATCCTGTGCTTAATCACCTTAGGATTTGCTGTCCACTTGGCTGTTGATGACTCCCCAGAGAGACATTGATCGATGTGAGCATTCAGCGTGGTGTTTGATGAGGATGTGAAAGTCTTGCAAACTGGACATACTTTCGAAGCCATTGCCTCAGACACCATGAAACTGTTTGTGGTAGTGTCTGCCTCGTCTACGTTCCGATCTGTGACGTTGCCAAATTTGACCATTAATCTGCACTTTTTCGCTGATTGTTGTACTGTACTCCCACTCTTGTTCGACATGGGAGGTTTCTTGACCAGAGGTTCCAGCAAGTTAACAGCTTCTGCTCCCGAGCAACGCAGTTTTCTTATTTCAGCTGTTGGAACTGAATCAATCTCAGAACAAGACCGACTAGTTATCGTTGAAAGAAACACCTTCTCTCTATCAGATCCACTTGAATTGATATTTCTACAATCCACAGCTAGTTTTGGCATACATATTCTACCACTGCTAGAACTAGTAGGCACAGGATCATCATCTAGCTCAACATGTTTCTCCTCAGAAGTGACTATATTGTCCTTGTCAGTCGAACAATTATCTACAGCACATCCCTTATCAGATTGAAAAGGAGGTAACAAATCAGTCGCTGCGCCATGCCTCAAACAAAGCTGCAAATTTTTCTGAGAAAATGGCCAATTGGTCTTGATGTCCTTTCTCCTAGTTCTGAAAACATAATCCCTACAAGACAATACAAAACATTTCATATCATATGTCAATAACCTCAAAACAAAACAGCAAAAGGAACCCCCACAACAAAAAAAAGCAACAATCTTTAATTGCTTACTATATCACATGAAGAAGAACCAACATAAAACTCATCTCATACACATTCACATATGTATATCATAATAAATATAGTTACATGAAATCTTAACCAAGACTAGAGGTAAAAGACAACAACCTAAAAAAGACTAATTTTTTTTTTTGTTTCCCAATATCAAAAATCAATGAGAAACAGTGGATCTGACCAACAAAAAGAAAATCCCCAGATGACTAAAAAACCCTTTGAACAGTAAAACATTGAAGAGGTGACTAGAAACTAAAATACCATAACAGAAGCAGAGTTTTTTTTTAGTTTTTTTTTTTTTTTTTTTTTACCTTATGGAGAATTTGTTGTTGTTGTTATCATCAAGGTCAGAGTTGGACAGATCTACTAGCTTGTTATCAGAAGAAGGCCTTTCATCACTACTACTACTTTTCAGTAGAGAGATATGACAAGGATCTGGTGGAATGTTTTCAATGGATAACATCTGCTGATAAAATTCTCCCTTCTTCTTCTTCTTGTGCTGTCTTCCCAACAGTCACAAGAACTGCTGCTGCTGCTACTGTAGCTATGTTTTCCAAGACTACTACTTAGTCTTATCTCCTTCTTATACTTAGCCTTCAGCATAACAGTAGCCTAAAGGCCTCTCCACATACACAAAAAATAATATTAATACTTACTGTTAACACAACAAAACCCCACCAACAACAACAACAAGATTTACCCTTCCTTCATTAAAATCAACCTGCAAAGATAAAAACAGAAGATCAAGAAATACCCACAAAGACTAAAGGGGAAATTAACAAGTACAATGTTATTTTATGTGTTTTGAAGTAAATCTGAAGCATCTATTTATGTTGAATCATCTTTAAAAGACTAGTAGAACAAGAAAAGAACCAATTTTGGGAAAGAAAGAAACCCACAAGCAAAGATGTGAAGAAAGATCAAGACTCCTGTAATGTTATTTTATGTGGACAAAAACCAAGAAAAAAGGTACATCAAATTTATCAAGTTTTGCTTATTGGGTTACAACTAAGCACTAATACACATCAAAAAATCAAAGACCAAACAAAGTAAATCTGATTAAATCTTAACAACAAAGGGATGATTTTTTTCAAAAGTTTTTGCTATATACAATGAACCATATTAAAAACTTGAGTCTTTTGGTCAAGGATATAGTGGAAAACTGAACAAGAAAACAAAAGGGCATTGAAGTTAGATAGAGATGAAGAAACCCCAGAAATCAAAATTAAATCTTTTTTGGTTTGGTCTCAATGAACAGTAAAAGTTCAAAACTTTTTAGCTGAAGACCAGATTTGCTTGTTTTGATCAAAGAAGAGTTAAAACTCCTCAAAAATATTGAAGCAAAAAACCAATCAGATCATGAAATCACAAGAAATCTCAGTAATCAAACCTCATCTAGCTAGTATATACCCCAAACACCAGCTCTAAAATTTAAGCAAAACCCAGATGTAAGTGAAGAAAAAAAAGATGACCCAAGAGAGGAAACAAGCAAATAATGGAAAAAGATCAAGTGGGTAAGAGAAGAAATCCCCAAAAAAGAAATAAAAATAGAGTCTTTAGTTGGTTTTCAAGACTAAAATGAGAAGTTTCAAGAAGATAAAATGAGAAAGAAGAATAATAACAAGAAATATACCAAAACGTATTAGTATTACTAGTAGTAGAGGCTGGATGAATGGATGGATGAAGATGAGATGAGAGTATAGAGAAGAGAAGATTGAAAGGAAAGAAGAATAGTGAAGAGATATAGAGAGTTGATGAGAAAAGAGCACCACCCACTCACACATCAAAAGAGGGCATCAGGTTCTTCTCTCCACCAAAAAGCAGGTTTGGACAATTAATCACCCACTCCCCCCTCTTTTACCCCCCTCCTTGAGTGAGAAATAGAAAAAGGGTGAAATTTTTTTTGGATTCATATGTTGTTTTTGTACTAAAATTTCACTAATTTATATTTGTGCTAAATATAAATTAGTGTTTGATACTTGTATTGAAGTCTGACTAATTTAGATTTGCGCTAAATTGGATCTCGTGTTGATACTCGTATAAGAGTAACCTACCATAACCAGTACTGAAATCTGACTAATCTAAATTCACACTAAATAAGACTCTATTTAAGAATAATATAAGTAACTTTATCTACCGCATTGTATCATTTTGTATAAATGTTTTTTCTTACTACTTCTCTTTAGTTTCAAATTATATTTTTGATTGACATAAGATTAAAAAGGATGAGTTTTTAACACATACAATAAACACTCTTTTAAGGGTCATTTTGGTTGGTTATTGCTAAAATTAGCATCAACATAAAAAAAATTGCATAAAATAACACTCTTTTGTTGTATTTGATGTGTTTTAATTGAATCGAGATCTATAAAAAAAAAAAATTTATCCTTATAAGATTGGATAATATTGCATACATATTCATCGTCAAATCTTTCAATTGCTTTATTAATAAATCACCATTCAAAACACAATTTCATACATTATAATCTATGTATAACTAAAAACATGAATCAAACCATGCATAAAATTGTGATCTTAAATATTGCATGAGACTCCTATAATATAAACTATAAATAAAGTAAAATCAAAAAAAACATCAAAAAAAAAATCTTTTTCTAATAAAATGAAGAAGGCAAATGTTACAAATTAATACTATCTTCGTTAATATTTATTTGTCTTACTTTTTTTTTAAAATGTTTTTTGTCTTTTTGAACAATCCTCTAATTCAAATTTTTTACATATTTAATTCTATAAAATTAATGACATTTTCATACACTTTATACATCTTTAATTTATAATTACACAATTTTAAAAAAATTATATTCTTTAAATTCCTATTAAATTATAACATGACAAATAAATTAAAATGAAGAGAGATTAATAAATATAAAGGAGGAGAAATAATAAAAAAGGAGATGGGGGTGTTACTCTACTAAGCTGTCCTATCCACTACCTACCCTATTAAGAGGGGGGTGGGGTGGGTGGGGGGCCTAGTTTGATTTTATTTTTTATTTTTTATTTTTTGTTTATTGTTGAATTTTTTTTCCCTCATCATGTTTGTGCTAGAATGTCCGTTTCGGCCCCACATCTTTTATGAAATTACACACCGCTACGCTCCCTTTTTCCAATTGCCCACTTCACTACACGACAACTTTTTTTTCTCTCTCTCTCTTATTTATGTGTTTGATGATGACAACAATATAACATTCAACTTGTACTAGTCTTTTCTCTTGTTCATGTTTTTATTTCTATCACCTCACTTTTACCCTTCTTTGCATCTTTATTACCTCCTCCTTGTACTTTGGGTGAAATTCTATCTCAATTTACGTGATATATTATTTTTAAATATGCTAACAAATAAAATAGTATCACATAAATTAAAACGAATGAATTATTATAAAGTTTATTTGTAGTTGATAAGTATTGTTACGTTATTGTTTGATCATAAATTTGAATGTAGAAATATTATTTGTTCATGAAATATGGTTTCAAAAACTAACTTAAACTAATTTATGTGGTATATTATTCTAAATTATGATGTTAAAGTAAAACAATATCATACAAATTATAATGAGTTGATAACTAGTAGTATTACACTATCTTTAACTATAAATTTTGAAAGTAAATTTCAAATATTGAAAAGTTTATTCGTGAAATCTGGTTTCAAAAAATAATTTTATTTTATTTGTAAGGTGAAATTTCACCTTGACCTATAAGATTTAAAAAAAAAAAATTCAAGTAATATATATCTAAACACAACTTCATGTTCAAAAATGTATTTTTTGAAATTGATTTTATAAATTACTCCAATTTATATATGTTTAAGTTGTAATGCTAGAACTGATAGTAGCGTTTGATTCTTTTTAAAAATATATGAGTAATCAATTTTTCTACTATTAAAATGACTAATATGTACATAAACTTATTTATTTAAGTGAATTAAAAACAAAAGGAACAAGGAATTGGAAGGACATGGATTTTTCTACTCTTTGGAGGAGTAGTGCTATATTGAGTATTTAGAAAATATTTTACGGATTAAATAGTAGAATATTTGATCTAACAATAAATATTTATAAGCTTAAAGTAATAAGTGATCAAATTTATAATTTTTAGTTAATTTTAACTCGTAAAGTACTTTGATGTTTATCAAACATATTTATAAATTAAAAAGTGCTTATAAACTTAATGATCCTCTAATTTATAATAATTTAAGATAAAAATGAGTATAATTAATTAATATTAATTCAACAATACAATTTATACATATCTTATATTGAATTAACGTAAACACCGAGTTATTGCTAAGTTGTTGCTCGTAATAAATCATCTCATTGCTTGGTAGCTTCTTGTATTATTGTAAGGCATTCACACTAGCTTAGCTAAAATTAAAAAATTGTTTGTTTTTTAGTAAAACACAAGGAAATTGCAGTTAACGTAATTATAAGTTACATAAAATACTATATTATATGACTTGGAATAATTTTCATTCTAAATTTTATACAAATATCTTGACATGATTATCACGTTTAATCATGGTTACAATATGGCTATTTCAAATCTTATAATCGTGATTACAATATGGCTATTTCAAATCTTATGTAAGCATAAGATATTTTGTGCGTCAGATTATCACGAAAAAATTCTTGAGTAACATGTGATTATTTTTTTAGTAAGCAACACAATCTTGATTAATTAGTTCACTGGCCTTTTGTACATGAGTTAATAATTACTAGACAATTTTTCTTTAACCATAATTAATATATATATAAAGTGTGATGCACGTTAAATATTTAATGTTTAATTTTATTTCGTACAAAATTAAAGGTGTGTCATCTTTTTTTCCTTCATTATATAATTTGTTGGAAGATTTGGTCTAGTCCTCCTGTGTGTACGTTCTTATTTTCCTTTGTTAGTATTGCATTTAATTCTTGACAAGAAAATGGCCGGACTTAATATGAAAATCGTAAATTAGAATACAAAATTATTAGATATTTGAACGTTGTTTCACTTTCTTATATGATGGAACATCGTATCGATCCACTTCTTCCTTTCATGTAGTATTAATAATAGTATTATTTTCATAGTTTATTATTCTTTGATTCCTATCACTTTCATGTTATTTTTTCTTGTAATTTTGTTATCGTATCATTTAGTTATTGTTGTTATCATTTCTTCTTCACTTTCATATTGATATTTTTTCAAATTACACTGAATGTTTTTTATGAATTGAGGGCCTATTGAAAAATAAACATTTCTACATTTACTTCACTTATAAAACTACATTGAATGTATTTATTATTAATTCTTGATGGATTATTAAGAAAGAAAAGAAAGTGAGTTTCTTTGTTATTTTATAACAAAAAAAAAACACTTTTTGCATTAGTAATTAATCTAACTAGTAAGAAACCTAGACTTATTTTCTCATGAAAATATCTCAAATCTCAAAATTAGGGGTGTACATAGCCGGATTGGTTCAGGTTTTTCAAATATCAAACCAAATTATTTGTGTAAAAATTTTAAATTTATAAATCAAACCAAACTAATAAAACTCGGGGGGTTTTCGGGTTTTTCAACCTCAGGTTGGTTCGGGTTTTTCAAATACCAAACCAAATCATTATGTCAAATTTTCAAATTTTTAAATCAACCAAACTAATAAATCTCATATTTTTGGGTTTTTCCGATAAAGTGTGCATACAAACATATAATTAACTTGTGCTTCAAATATTTCTTTAGTCCAACCAAAATGCAACTATCTAAGATGTTTCTTAAGAAAATAACACAAAATATGAGATGATTGATGACACTAAAATATTCAATAAAAAATAATAATAAAATCATCATATAAAATAAATATTGCAAAGTCATAATGAAAATGATCATAATTTAAAAAATCATGCTAAAATAAGTCTAATAGTATTAGTTACATGATTAAACATTAAAAAAGTTAAAATTAGATTATGTATTTTAAATGTCAAAACCAATGTAAAACTAAAGAACAAATATTAAACATTATTGTCATTCTTAGCGTTGAATTAATTTATTTTGTTAGCATAATTGATTTGATTTCGAATTGAGCTTTATTAGAGTTACTAATATCTATGGACTATAAGCTTTATTTGACCATTCAAAATTCTAAGTTTAAAAAAAACTTGAAAAAATATAATAAAAGATAAAAATTATGAAAACGTATAAGCAATATTTAGAAATTACATCAAAATAAATACTTTTATGTATAAAATAAATTTTAAAAATTATATATATAATGTCGGGTTGGTTTGGTCTCGGGTTGACTTCTTTTAGTTAAAATCAAACCAACTCAAGTATAGTCGGGTTTTTTTTTTCAATACCAAACCAAGTCAAACAAAATCATTAGTCGATTTTGTTTTTTCGATTGACTCAATTTGCGATTTGATTCGTTTTTCAATTCGATTTTATATACCCCTACTAAAAACTTTATAGAAATAGCTTAATTGTAAGTTATTCTCTTTAATTCCATTATTATAGCAAGTAGGCATCAATCGTTTTCTAGTACTATTGGATTTATATATATAGGCCTACATTTTTTTCTCCTTCATAAGATGAGAACCACATAAAGTCCTAATACTTGTTATTTCATTAGTTTTAATTTATTTGTCCAATTATTTTTATTTTTTTAAATGTAACTACTTGTTTTTTGCAATTTTTTTATTTTGATTTTTTACCTAACAAATTTCAGACCACAAAATTAAAGGATAATAAATAATATTTAATATATTTAATTTAAGATCACAAAATTTTAATTTTTTCTTTTTATATTTTCAACTTCATATCAAATCAAAATCAGACAAAAAAATAAAATGAATTGAGAGCATAATAAATAAAACAAAATAATCACTATGCACTATAAGAGAGGTGGAAGAGAAATCGATTATTTGACATCGAACATAGTTTAAATTTTAGCTAAGTCTCTATTCACTTTGAAGTAAATTACAAGCATTTAATTAATGCTCTTAATTACAATTACGTCCCTTCCCAATCAAACCAATAAATTATCTCTTTTACTCTTTATTATTTATTAAATTTATTTTCAGTGGGAAATTAGCTTACAAGTTACAACATATTTTGCCTGAAAATGGCTTTAATTAAGTTTAGACCTACTTGAGGATTTTAAAAGTATTTTGTATTTAGTTCTTACTTCTTAATTAGTTGAATATATGGTGGCCTACAATCTTTGATTTTTCATCATCAAGTGTGTCGTCATTAAGTAAATTTCAATTCCTATAACATCTAAAGTTTATTTAATTACTGTAATATTTTTGCTTAATTAGTTGCTTAACAAAATATATATATTCAAGTTTGAATATGAATAATTCTTACTTTAAGAAAGTCCATCTAGATCAATGAATTCATTCATACATCTAGCTATGGTATAACATGTTAATAACAAAACTTGTAGAATGTCCACAATAATTTGTACTACAACTATAGTTTAAGTTATCTCGAATGTATGATTTAAAAACTTTTTATATTAAGTACTCATTTTTATCTGTTATCATACTTAATTTATCTTCTTTTTTCAAGAGTATAAACTCTCAAAAAACTTATCGATAGATATCCTCGAAAATAACTCGATCTTATAAAACTATAACAAGATAACAACACTAACATAATTGAGTTGCCTACTATAAAAAAAATAAAAATCCATTATGATTTATGTGCATTATACTTTGCATAAACCCTATTACAATTCTTTTTTTTTTAAGAAAAAAATAATAAAATAAATATATATATATTAACGGGAGTAGGTACATA
This sequence comes from Solanum raphanifolium, assembly GCA_036250405.1. NCBI lineage: Eukaryota > Viridiplantae > Streptophyta > Magnoliopsida > Solanales > Solanaceae > Solanum > Solanum raphanifolium. The sequence continues at coordinate 37,661 of JAJOOE010001749.1, forward strand.
TATCTTTCGGCTTTTAAAGAAAAATTTAACATAAATTAAGGCTATTAAATTCTTGTACTCTTTAATTCCTTTAACACAAAATTTATTGCTCCTCACAAGTCATATCCTATATATTTTGCAAAATTTGAAGTAAAAAAAGAAAAAGTTCGATATTTGGAAGAAAATTAACTAGAATCAAAGAAAATATTGATGTAACTGATAAAGTTATTATCGTGTAATTAGATAATGATGAGTTTGACATGTGTTAGAAATAACCTCTTGTACAAATGCAATGCATGAGTAATTATAATGAAAAGGGGTCCTATTTTCACAAGTTTTAAGAGTTGAGAGGGTATCAAGCAAATATCAATAAAAAGGGAAATTTAATTTACACAAATATCGAGGGGTAGATTTTTTCTATATTTTAATTGAATTGCAGCACCGCCTTATAAACCAGAAAATAAAAATGAAAAAATGATGATAACATGGATGGCTTAACCACTTTTAACACACAAAAAAAGTCTATATACAGCTGAACCTCTAAATTAATTAATCCAAAATATATGGGAAAAAAATATGAAATTTTGAAAAGAGTGCATATGGCAGATTATTTTAGGGCATGTTAAGTGTATTTGATACTTTTGCTATAATAAATAAAGTAGGGTTTTCTTTGGCTGCCAAAGAAGATGAGACCCCACTAACAAGAAAAAGAAATTCATTGACAAAATATAATGTCCTGCCCCATCATACAAGTAATGTTAGAGACTTTTGTTTATACCAATGTCTTCTTGTCTCTACTTTTCAATCTTCCTCTCCAATATTTCAGTATATACCTTAGGATAAATATCATCTGGTCCTGAT
>JAJOOE010001750.1:0-33754 GCA_036250405.1 Solanum raphanifolium
AGTCGTTCAAAAGAGGGTGTCTTGAATAGTTCTACACAATACTTGACCATTAATGCACACAACAAGACTCAATTTACTTATGCAAAGATCAAGTGTCCACTCAAAGATTCAAGTAGTGACTCACCAATATCAAAGAATCTCATGCTCACAATACTTGCCTCAAATGCAAGTTCAAGCTCAACTAAAGTATTCGATTGCCCTCACAGAAAGAATAATTCCATATTCGCACATAATGGTTTACTCATTTAAAGTTTCGGAATCAACTTCAACGATCACTCTCACAAAGACGAAAACAATGCATGCTTTCACCCATAGATTCACCCATATTTTCCAATCAACATTTGTTTCAGCTTACTCAAGATCAAAAAGGTCTTTTTAAGGCTTGTAATAGGACTGCGTGCAAAGATATGGTCATTTAGGCTTAGTGGCTTTCATGCTCATGAGATGTGGCATTCACAACACTCCCCTTCATTTTCCTTCATCATTTTTGGTAGTGCTCTTAAGTCATCCCATTATTCACTTCCCATGGATTGTTTGGAATCCCCATTTCTTTGGTACTTTATTCCACAATTTTCTTTTTCATTTTTATTTTTTTATTTTTATGGAGGGGTTCCCTTTTTCTCACCACCACAGATTAAGGGAGACTTTTCTTGCACTTCTTGACTTTCCCTTTTCTTTTCACCACACCCCCAACTTAGGCTTTTGGCCTAAGTTATCTATTCAATTAACCACAACTCAAGAGGATTATAGGTAGTGGATAAAGAAAAGTTTAGTGTTTATCAACTTTCTTCCAAAGAAAGGTCAGGCTCAAGGGATGTTCAATAGAGGTTCACACATGCTCACAAGGTAGGCCACAAAGGGGTATATGTCAAATTGGTTCACACTCTTTAAATCGCCTAAGATCACATCAAGAGCTAGCCTTACTTAGTCGATCGGACCAACTTGGCAAATTCTAGGATCTATCATGCATGTTTCAAAGTAAGCTCATCACACTAGGCATCGACATTATAGTCAAACAAGACTTTACACTTTCGCTAGTGTGCAACGGTTATTACAAGAGACTCCATTCAATACTAGGCTAGTCAAAACGAGATGGAAAGAGTTCACATATTGTCTGTGTAACTTCATGTGTCCTCATCGTTGCCACACATTCATGTTCGTTCGATTGAGAGCACTATTCAAGTCATCGGTATTGATTGGGACCAAGACTTAAATTTTGCAAAAGAACAGCCACATTCATCACACAAGAGGTGGCAAAAAATTTCGGACGGGTTAAAATCATTTTGCAATATAAAATAAAAGGAGCCAAAAGCTCAATCATCCACAGAAACAGATAAAACACAATTTTAAAGCAGAACAACCCAAATATATACATAGAACACAACTATCAACACAAAAGGTGTGGGCATCACCCCACCCCAATTAAAAAGTATTTGACCTCAAATGCAATTAAAAGTATCCAAAAGTAAAAATATAATAAGACAGAGAGGGAGGTAAAGAAAGGTCATGTCTATGCAGTCTCTCTCTCTGTCGGGGTCTCGGTGGCTAGTGTAGCAGTTTGTATATGAGCATCAGTGCCCGTAGTAGCCTTAGACGGAATAGTAATAACAGATCCACTAGGAGCTGCTATGGACGTCTGAGTCGGCAATGTCTGGATCACCGGCTGCACAAACGTGTCTATAAGATCTGGAAAGTTTTTGAATATGCCCTCATATCTGCTCTCATGTGTCTCCTCAGCATGTCCTGATATTAACTCCTCGTCGGTCTCTGCATCCGACTCTGCATGTGCTGTGCCATCCCTCTGCACATCTCTAGTGGTAGCCGGAGGAATCCCTGAGGTCTCCGGAGCATCCTCATCATCTGCATCCCGCATCAGTGAAGTAAAGTACGTAGCCTTCAAATAGTCTACATCCTTCCTCAAACTCGGAACCTCGGCTTTAGAGCCATCATGTCAGAGGCCTCCCTATATCTGCTCTCACAAGAAATGACTCTCACTGTCAAGGCATCAATAGAAGTCTGAAGGGGGGTAAGTGCTGCTAGTATGGCACTGTCAATCATCCCTAGAATGGATTTCTACAATCCGGTAGATCTCACATCAGCTGAATAGGCCAACTGTCTCATCTTCAGGATCATGGCCTGAGTAATCCTAGTAGGCTAGGAGGATGAGGAAGCACCTGGAGCCTATGAGGAAGAGGAAGAAGGAGAGGGTATACCTGAGGGCCGGAGTAGGCGAAGATGCCTCTACTGGTAATGAGTCAACATTAACCTCTGAAGAAGTGTCCGCTGGAGCTGCTCTCCTCCTGTCAACCTTCTCTCGTGTGAAATTGGCCTCGATACACCGGATATGGGTGGAGAAAGATGGGATGACCTTTATATCACTCGCAGGATCCCAGGTACTCCGACACGCCGGCTTAACAAAGTGATCAAAACTATGAATGGCAAAGAGGTAAGTCTCTGCTTGGTTCTCATGGACATCTCCTGCAAAATCAGCAGTCCTAGGTCGATCCTCCTCCTGGCCATGATAGAACTGAGGCAAGACGCCTTAGGATGGCGCAAAATGGACTCGTTCTGGGATGGCATTATGGTGCTATTGATGAAATGAAACCAGAACCTAGAGGAGATGTTCATGTCCCTCTTCTCAATGGGAGCTCCTATATCCATCCACCTCAGGGTGGTGTCAGAAATCATCGGAACTAACTAGCCCTTCAAATCATCCAAGGACTGAACAATCGGCAACCCCTCGTAAGAGAGTGCAAAGTGCACTGGTCTACCTAATACAACATTAATATGCTCAATGTGACACTCCACCTCCTTGCCTCTGACCAAGACCAACTTCACCGGTCGAAACTCACTTGACTTCTTCTTGTTCTTAGGCACCAACTCCCCATAAGCAATGTAAACTCTCTTACCTAGTAGTAGGTGGGCAGCAGCTGAGGAGGCTCCGATAGGGGTAGGCTGAGATCTAGCCTGGTGTCTACTACTGCAGTGAATCAAGAGCTCCTCGTATTCTAGTTCAGAAAAATCTAGCTCAATAGCTGCCCCTTTCTTGGCGATATGCTTCTTTCGTTTGACTTTATCTCTCAGTGAGAGATCTTGCTTTGTTTTCTATGAAGGACGTGATCCTCATTCATTTATCGTAATGCTCTTTGCCTTTTTCTGAGGTGGCTCGGTTAGGTTGGTGCGTCCCATATCTGCAAAAGATCAAGGAGAAACTCAAATGCAAGAACAAAAAAATTATTGCAGACAGACTCGCCGATCCGGTCGGGGAGTCGCCGAACCTCTTTGGTGAGCTAAGTCAAGCTCGCCGAAGGGATTGGCTCAATAATTAAGACAAGTTGGCGATAGGGAGGTCCTTTTTGTGAATCGCCGACTACTTTCGACGAGCAAGCTTTGTCCGCCGAAAGTTATTGTGCAAAAGGGTTCCAGGATGCAGATAAACTGCGATAACGAGTACTTTCAGCGAGTCACCTAGTGCCTTCGGCGAACTCTGGCCTCTCGCCGAAAGTTACAGACTCAAACCACAAATTTGACGCAACAATAAAGAGTGAGGTAAAGGAAATAGGCGAACCGCCGAGTGGTTCGGCGAGCTCAACTCATCTCGCTGAATGACCCAATGTTCCCATTTTCAATCTACCTTCTCGAATACGGGCAAGACCTTTCAAATTAAAATAGGCAATTAAGGATTCAAATCCTACCAGAGAAGCCCAACTTACATCAATACGATACTATTATTGCAAAAGAGTTCAAAAATTTTCAACAATAAACTCGGGATTTGGAAATCAACCTTAGATGCCGATTAAAACGCGATTGAAAAGCTAGGTGGCAAAGTATTCCAACTCTAAGCACAAATCAACAAACTAAAATGCAAGTAAATGGCTAAAATAAAGAAAATACTATCTTAGTGTGAATTTAGGAGGTTTAAGAGCGAGGGAAAGTGAAGAATTTCAAATTTGAAGTTTCTCGGCCATTATAAACCATCCAGTTCGCGCCCATTCGGCGACGTTAATATAGTTCGCCGACCTACTCGGCGACGCGCCGAATGGTTGCTTACCTCACCGAGCTTTACAGGACCTCCATTTAACATGGAGGTCTAAATGATGGAAAATAGCAGAATCGCCAATCAATTCCTTGACACGCCAACCGGATCCTCAGTTCGCCAACCTGCACATTTCAACACATTCCTTGTTTTAACCTACAAAATTAACACACCATTATTCCAACATACTAATTTAAAGCGATAAAACTTTGGGTTGCCTCCCAAGAAGGGCCTTATTTAACATCGTGGCTCAACGCAAGCTATCAATCAAGCTTCATTACTGGGGTTAGACCTAAAGCTACTAGGCAACCCTCCTTTACTGCTAGGGTAGAGATGAGTCAATGCATGGTCCAAGAGGTCTTCGATCAACTTGATTGATCTTGAGTGAGAGCCACTCATCTGATTCAGTACCTCCACGCTTTCCTTAATTTCCTATAGCATTCTATCTTACTCATGAAGCTTTTGGAGAATGATCAATAGCGTATCCTCGATACGCTTATTTTCATTGCTCCTAGACCTTTCTCGCTCATGAGGTGGCATGTACCTCCCTTGGCGGTTGAACTGGTTTTCCACCTCTGAGATTTCGGTGGCCAAGTCGTTCAGCTGAGTTACCAGATAACTTGAAGTCACCCTCGACTTCTTGATTTGTCTCAACCGACATGTCACAATTTCCCACAGCCATGCTCACAGTGCCTGCATACAACGAAAACTCAAAAGAAAAGAAAACTAAAGATAAAGTTAGTAAACTACGAGTACCGAAAGCAAAATTCGTCTTAAACCAAAAACTTTCACATAACACCACTCCTTAGCAGCGGCGCAATTTTGATGTTTGCGTAATCAAGACACAACTTCCGATGCAAGTGTCTACGATCGTACAATAGTTTAGTAACTCATCCAAGGGTTGGGGTTGAGTCCCAAGGGAGTGGGTATGCGAATTAGTGGTTAAGTGCAAAAATTGCTAAGGCTAATCGTCGCTAAAGACTTTGGCGAATGAAAACATACAAATTAAAAAGGGTGACGCAAGTGTTAAGTATCAAATGGGGGTTTGTAAGCAAGAAACAACTAAGACTGTGTAAATAAAGAAAAATACAAGTATGGGGACGGGATTATTGGGATGTGATAGGAATACGGGATAGACTAAATCATTGGGTACATGCTTTTGATAGTAAACTCATTATATTGAGTATTTGTGACTAGGTTAGACTTTAAGGGGGATAAGCTCTCTCTTGAGCAACTTACCCCATTTGAAATGTGTTCCTCTCAGAGACCCACTTGCCGCATGTAGAACAACCTCTGTCTTAACCCACTCACTCTCTCGAGCTGAGTGTGTAGACGTGGGACTAGGGTTCACTCTCTCTACCTGAACCTCATGTCGACCCACTCACACTAGCCATCAATCTAGTGGTCTTAATTTTACGACCTCTCTCTCACGTAAGCTGAAAACACATAAATAAACATGTATTTGCAACTACAAATTCATTAAATTCATCCACAACCACTAAACAAAATCACATTTAAACTACAAATAGACTATTAGCAAGCAAGACCCAATAACTAATCTAACCCATATTCACAAAATCACACCCCAAGAATTGGTGTTTTAGGTACGCATGTAAAAGAGATAAAGATGTATACCAATATTAGTTTCCATCAATGGGTATGCAAGATTAAGTCTTAAAACAAGCCAAAAGTGAAGAATCCAAGAAACCCAAATCCAATTTCTTGAAGATGAAACCCTTGAAAGCTCCAAGTTCTTCAAAACCCTCTCCCAAAATATAGAGAGAATATCTCCAAAACTCTATCTCAAACATAATAATCTACAAAAAACTAGATAAAATAAGGTAAAATTCGCTGCTAAGAATAAAAACTGAACTAGTATTTATAGGTTTCAGAAAATGTGCTCCAAAGAATCTTTCGGCGACGTTATTGGGAATCCCCGATGCATTCGACGATCCACTCTTTGGTTTACACCTTCACCTTTCATCAGTTTCCTACATCATCTTTCTGTCCTTGATAATTGGGTGATGTAGCACTGTTTTGCGTAGTCGCTCAGTGATACACCGACTGCTCCTTTTCACCATCGATTTGCTCCTTTTTTTCAGGGCGTGGCACACTGGAACTAAAGGCGAATAGGTGATCTATTGTCAATTCGCCGAATGGGTTCGTCGATTCGCAGATCTTCATTTCTTCTTTCTTGTAGCTTCTTTTGCTCCTTTTTTTGTTCGATAGTGTCCATGTTTTCCCTCAAATTTCAAATACCTAAAACTTAATGGTTTTTATTATATATCGAGGTAAAACATGCATTTGAGGACACTAATTTCATCAAAATATAGCCCTAAATGAGTCAAAATCGTGGACTCATTCGCAAAAAAAGGTGACTTGGATTATTGAAAGATTATGATATGAGTGTTTTTTATCATCCCGATAAGATGAATGTAGTAGAGGATGCTCTTAGTAGGATATATATGGGTAGTGTTGCTCATATTGATGATGATAAGAAAGAATTGGTACGAGATGTACATAGATTGGCCCAATTGGGTGTTCAACTATTTAATTCCACAAAAGGTGGTATTATGGTTCATAATGGGTCGAAATCGTCTTTTGTGATAGATGTGAAAGCTAAGGAATGTCTTGATCCTACTTTAGTAGAATTGAAAGAAGTGGTGCATAAAATGTCTATAGAGGCTTTCTCCCAAGGGGGAGATAGTGTTCTTAGATATCAAGGTCGTTTGTATGTTCCGAATGTTGATGACTTAAGGAAACATATCTTTTCAGAAGCCCATAGTTCTCAGTATTCCATTCACCTGGGAGCGACCAAGATGTATTCTGATTTGCGGGAGATCTATTGGTGGAATAGGATGAAGAAGGATATTACGGGATTTGTGGCTAAATGTCCAAATTGCCAACAATTGAAGGTTGAGCATCAGAAACTGGGAGGTTTATCCCAATATATTAGCATTCCTACTTGGAAGTGGGAAGACTTGAATATGGACTTCATAGCTGGGCTGCCACGTACTCGGCGATAACATGATTCAATTTGGGTAATAATAGACCGAATGACAAAATTGGCTCATTTCATTCGCATCAAGATTTATTATTCGGTGGAAGATTATGCTAAGTTGTATATGAGGGAGATGGTAAGGTTGCATGGAGTGCCCTTGTCTATTATCTCTGATAGAGGTACTCATTTTACTTCTCAGTTTAGGAAGTCTTTCTAAAAGGGTCTTGGCACTAAAGTTAAGCTTAGCACGTCTTTTTATCCACAAACCGATGGGTAAATGGAGCGTACTATCCAAAATTTAGAGGATGTGTTGAGTATCACGACCCAAGGGTACCCCCTAGATGTAACATGGCGTACTCAACCTCGAAGGGGTTTCATACAATCCCTTATCATATCATGACATAAGATAAATAGAAATGATGCAGAATTTAAAACTTTTCTTTATAATCGAAGTCTTTCATAAAAGCAATTGGAAGTCTAAACATTATCTCAATAAGCCATCTAATACAATCGAGTATCAAATAGGGTCACATCTCTTCACAACATAGTCTCAAAAAGGGGATGTAAAAAGAAACTAGAAATGAACAACTTCCGTCCTCGAACCATGAGGACTCACCAAAAGCGTGGAGAATATCGATCCAAGCTTTGATCAAGAAGGAGGCATACCTCAACAACCGGGCCCTAGACTTATAGAAAAATGTAGAAAATATGGGTTAGTACAAAAATGCACTAAGTATGATAGCCATGCATAAAATCCTTGAAAACATGCTAAAAGGGATATTTTAGTTGAAACCATGCTATATGCCAATTTTGAATATCTTCTTTGAAATAGTTGGAGAAAGTAACTCATAAGACAACTCATATATAGTTCATCATAGCATAAAGGGTAACAACATAATCATAAGCATAGTCTCCAATCATAGACATAATGCAACCATCAATTATCATAAGACATAGTTCACATACATAGTTAAATACCAAGATCATCTCACCATAATAGAGTCATCACATAAGTAACCCTAAGTTATACTTGTGCAATGCATAGATAAGATCCCATAATCCTATCTACACTAAGTACCACTTTTAGGCCACCATGCTCATGCTTGTCATACTTTGATGTCATCCATAGTTAATACTCATAGACAAGAAAACATTCATGTTCAAGGAATCATATCAAGGAAAGCCACTCATAGCAACAATCCATATAAAGCATGCATCAATTCATATACCTTTATAAGTAAGAGAAACACACCATGGCCACTCTCAAAGCCTACTTGTGTAATACATAAAAGAAGTCCCATACCCCCACTCCCACCAAGTAGAAACTCTTGAGAAACCATAGTACATAACTCATCTTCATGTTCATAGTTCATATTCTTATTCATGGAGGGAAAAAGCCTTAACCGACACAGACCATGTGAGCTACATGGAATCCGGTGTCATGCCCCCACATCGAAAAGAGGTGTCCTACTTGCCTAAGGTAGAACTAGACTTTGTTAGCTTAGGTGGATCAACTAGCTAAAGACCTATATGTGAACATAGTTACGGGATATGGAGATTGTTACTAGAAACCTAGAATTCTGAGGTATAAGGTTTCCATCTCATGAGATAGCTATTTTGGGAACCCAGACTTCTGGCGTAAAAGGAACCCATTGGGAAGTTGGACTGCTGGTGTAAAAGCTTCCATCTCATATTCATATCCACTCGGTGCTAGGCAGAATTCCCATTAAGGTCATGTTAAGTCTTGACTTAAGTTCATGTTTATGGAAGAATGCCTTAACACTCAATCCAATACAATATCATGGTATAGCTTATTGATTCAAGAGCTGAGAATAGCCTTTCAACCTTAGAATCATTATTATGTGAGTAAACCTTTCACATCATGTTCATAGTGTGTTCATGAGAAATAGCCTTTGAATCATCATCACAAGATTATCATGGTCATGGACATTTCATTCATAGTCATGTGTAAGGGTGCATATGATAAATTTTCAACAACACCTTAGTTACATCATAGTCATGTTCATGGATGGAGTTTGTGTGATTGGCCTTTCGATGACACAACAACAACATTATCATCATAGAAACTTCACTCTCAAAGCGTTCATAAAGCATATTCATAATATCACAATCATGCATAATTCTCATCTATTGCATTCAAGGATCATAAATCACATCAAATCAACACATCTAGCATTCATTATATTAGACATGGATATAATCATAATTCAAGTAGTTCAATCACTACATGCACAATCTCATGTACTCATATTATAAGTCATGTGGGCAAAGTCCTTCCACAATAATGCCATATACAATTCAACATACATAATAGCTTCCCTGTTAATGCCTCAACATTCATATCTCATTCCTATTAGATTTTACCCTTAAAGCCCTAGGAATAATTTTCATACTACAAGCCTTACTCTCAAGCAATACCTCACATGGTCATCATGTATACCTAGTTCTCAAGGTAATCTAACCACATACTTCATTCTTAACCAATTATAACCATAAAGTATCATGTAAACTTAATCTCAATACTACTCAACCATGATCCATCATATAAGCCCTAATCCAATCAATTCATGTCTACAAGTTTTACTTTTAAGAAATTCATATCTAGGTGCTCTAATCTAAGGCAATTCGTAAAGAATTTCATCAATCTTAGAAGGTCACATCTAAACCCTCAATTTGCCTCTTTCATGGCATAACAATTGACCATATAACTTTCACCCTAGAATCTTAGGGTAATCAAGAATACATTTATACTCATAATAAAATCATGCAATTTCATCATAATTTCCACTAAATTGGATCAACATACAACAATACTCACAATGTAGGAAGGAGCCTTAACTAGAATAGGGGAATCCATGGATTCTTGGATGATTCATCGTAAAAACAGTAGTAATCCATCAATTTGATCATAATATAAAGCAACTAAATCATTGAAATCATTTTTGAAAAAGGAATCCATGACTTGGACTGAAACCCTAGCTTTTGGGGGAAATCCAAGTTGAGAAATTGAGTTTTGAAGGGACTTTATGGGTGAAAGCTACCCATAGATGAAAAGCTACCAAACCTAGATGAAGAATATCCATGAAATTGAGTAGAAAAGTCTACTCCTTAAACCCTATACTTCACCTTCTTCTTTTTCTTCCTTGAAATTCTAGAGAGAGTTTATTGGGTTGCTAGATGTAGTTCCTACCTTCAATATGATGAATTGAGTATGTTTAGCTTAGAGGTTATGTTTCCTCGTTGGTTGTGTGTATTTACATGAGTTGCATGCATAATGGGATGCTAGTCTTAATTCATTTCCATTAAAAGGTGTCTAGAATGTCATTCGAGGACTAATGTTCCCAAGGGGGAGATAATGTAACACCTCAGACTCTAGTAGTCTCAGCTAGGGGTTAAGTACCAAGTCAAGGGCTAGATAAATTCACCTTGGCACCCTCCATGAAGGTCCACATGGATCGTGAAGGGCACCATGGTTAGTGGTGGTGCCCATGGACCTAGGCAGTGAGTGACCAAAGAAAGATCACCTCCCACGAGAGCCAAAATGGATCATGATGGCCACCACGGATCGTGGTGCCACTCGTGGAGGTAAGGAAGTAGGCCTCCAAGTCTGCCCAAAAATAGGACCCTCCCCACAAGCCACTAGACGGCTCGTGAAGGCCTTGATGGGATGTAGGAGGGGTCGTGGTGAAGACTTAAAGTCACGTCAATTTACCCAAGCCTAGGACCCCTATATAATTGATTGGAACCCCAAAACTCGCCCATTCAAGTCATTATTTCCAAAACCCAAAAGAAATCCCAAAGTTCTTCTCTCAAATATTTCTCTCTTTAGAACTTGAACAAAAAGAAGAAAGAGTTGGAGCTAGGATCAAGGTCAAGTTTCCATTCCTCAAGCATTGGTGGGCTTTGTGATTAAGGTATGATGGCTTTCATCCATGGATTCCTTCCATCCATGGAGTCCCTAGTATTCCCCAATTGAAAAGATGAAATTCCTCAGTTTGATTTAGGGTTTTCTTCTAATATTGTGGGTATTAATGAATGTTGATCCAATTAATTGGGTGATGATTGTTTATGCATGAATTGATAGGATTATATGTTTTTTGGATGAATTTACATGTACCCATGCCTAACCCTTGTCTAGAAAGATAAAATTAATGTAAATGAGTTTTATGCCATGAAAGGAGAATTTGTGGGTTTAGATGTATTTTTATAGGATTGATGAGATACATTAGGAATGCTTTGAGATTTAAGAACATGAGATGATTATCATATCGATTGTTTTGAGAGTAAAGCTTAAGCATGAATTGTTGATTTTAGATCGGATTGTTGTGGAAGGACGTTACCCACATGATTACCTATGTATGTATAAATGTGAAAGGCTTCATCACATTGATTGATTCTAGGTTGAAAGGATTGCTCACCTAAAATGAATCTAAGTTAAAAGACTATGAAATTGATGAGGCTTAAGGTGATTTTCCATGACCTCCATATGAGAAGGATATGAGGCAGCTACCCATATTCCTAGGTTAGAAAACATGAGGTGACTTCCCGTGTCATGTGATGATGAGTGTGAGGCGACTACCCTTACTCTATGTTGTTGAACAAGAGGTGACTCCCCACGTTCCTACTATGTATGATTAAACTAGAGAAGACTATCCTCGTTCCCATAATGATGATTAGGCATGAAGGCGAATACCCAGGACCCTTATAGAAAGATGTGGAGGCGAATACCCGTGTCTTATGATGTTGGACATGGAGGAGAATTCCCATCATCCTAAAGTATGTAAGGCAAGAGGTGGATACCTATTATCCTTTATAGGAGACAAGGAGGCAAATCCACATGTTTTTAATAGTAAGCATGAATAAGTATGCATTATGTTATTAAGAATGAATAGCTTGGATTGTTGCTTGAGTTGCCTTCCATGATGTAAGTATGACTAGAGGCGGATGACCCAAGTTTTGACTAAGGATACGTTGAGGTTACTTGAGGAAGTGTTCCTCCTTATTATGGTGATTTATTTTGTGCATTGATTATGCTTATGACTTATGTTGTCTAATGCTTATGTTTATGATATTTATGCAAGTTATCATATTTAATACATATTTGTACTAACGCACACTCTTGCCTACATTTCTTATCCAAATGTATAGTACGACGATATCGACTCCCATCCCCGTGGCTAGGATCATAGTAGAGCAAGATTTGAAGATTGGTGAGTCCTCATAGCATTCGAGGATTTGACCACCATTTCCTTATGTCTTCCGTTTTATGTTTTGAACTATTGTATGGGTTGTGTCCCAAAGATTCTCATGTTTTAGATGGTTTGAGACAAAGTGTATTAGAATTTCGCTTCATTTTATAAAGACTTTGATTGTGTTAAAAATGTTTTAAATTTCCACATCATTTCTATTTTCTTATGTTATGAAAGCTACGTGGCTTGTATGAGGTCTCTCGGGGTCTTGTACGCCATGTTACATCAAGCGGTTACCCCTGGGTCATGACAATTTCGTTCTCTCTTGATGTTGCAACCCCCCATGATTTTAAAATCGTGAAATGCTTGAAGTTTTCACTGATAAAAAATTGAGGATTGAATGTGTCCAATATCGATGTCTTGAATAGTACTCATGATGAACATTGTATAGAGTGTTGGTGTTGCGAGAATGATATTAATTTGGTTGTTTTTTTAACGTTCTCTTTGAATCTTTTGTTGACTAACTACATTTTGATTTGAGCCATCCAATGAACATTGTATGTACGCTTTTGATCTTTTCAGAATGAGCTAAATGAGTATATTTCAAAGTTACATGTGTGGTGAGGTCTTACTTGAAATCATGCATGTAGAGTCCTAGACTTTGCCTTGTTAGTCCAACTATTTTAATCTTTATGAATGCTAGGCATGAGCTTGGGGAACAATTTAAAGAGGGAACCAAATTGTCCATAATCCTTTGTAACTACCTTGGGAGGGTGTTAATCAATTTTTTCACCATTTCAGCCTATCCTATTTGTTGGCAACCAAAAGAAAGTCTCTTGAACCAAATTGTCCTTACCTTCTCACAAAAAAATCTTTTCGAAGCATTGTGATGTTTGAATAGCCAACTTAGGACAAAAGCCGAAGTTGGGGGTGTGGAAAAGAAGGAAGAATGAAAGCCAAGTGAAGGGAAAAGAAAGATGAAATGAGACTTAACTTTGAAAGTTACAAAAAGAAGGAACCCCTCCTTAAAAAAAAGAGAAAGCCATTATGATAAAGATGATTTTAAAAAATGAAAATGAAAAAGATAAGTGAATGAAATAAAAGGGGATTCCAAATAAGTGAGTGACAAGTGAAAGTTTGAGTTCTCAAATGAAAAGGCAGGAAAAGCACTTAAGAAGAGGTGACGAAGTTTGCAACAATGCTTTGCAAAGTTAAAGTCACCAATCCAAATTGACCATACGTTAACCCTCAGCCCTATTACAAGCCTAAAAGAACCGTGAGATCTTGCATGAACTGGGTTATGTGATGATTGGAAAATATGGGCAAACCTATGGGACAAAACTTACATATGTTTCTCTTTTGAGAGTTGCATTGATTCCTTACACGTTTGTTGAAATTGCTATGTGAGAGCATGAAATCTTTGTTGATGTGAGGGCACTTGAATACATTTTTTGAAACATGTTCTTGCATTAGACAAGAAGATAAAGTGAGCTTGAGCTTGTGTTGAGACCGGCTAGTCATCATTAGAAGCTTTTTGATCATGATTGAGGGTAACATGTTATTGAGAGTATTTTTGTTGTGGCACTTGCACGTTAGCTCTCATTGAGTGTTGTTGTAGACACCCTAATTGAGCTTAATGTGTTCTTGATTTACTTAAGGACAAACAAAAATTTAAGTTAGGGGTGTTGATGAGTGGTAGATTTGCACTCATTTAAGGTGCAGTTAGTTCGATAATTAGTATCATCAGTGCCTAATTTTGTCCTATTCTAATTAAATGTTTATGATTTGCAGCTACAAAGGAAATTGTACAAGGTAAGGATTGATATTTGAAATAATGACCAAAAATGCAAAAAACAAGTGCAAATTATACATTGTTGATTGCCTAACAAGAAGGGCGGATAGACAAGTGACCAAAACCATGCCTAAAGTGATAGTGCATAGAACTTGTGTTTGTAAAAGTAGATCAGTGGACTCCAGTAGAGACGGCGATGCACATAATGAGAATGGTGGTCCTGATCCACATCGCCCAAAGCGATAGTGTGAAAAGAAAAGATGGAATGCTTGAAAGGCAAACCAAGGTGGTATTATGTAATTCGTTGAGCATGAAAGGGTGATTCAATCGAGTTCACCAACTCAGGTTCAAACACCTGAAGCCTAGAGCATCATAAGATGAGCTGAGGATTGAAAGGTTATTCGCCAAGTAAGTTCAGCGAGCCCAACTAATGTCACCGAGTAAGTCGCATAGTGGATTTTTGGGAAAGTATAAATAATCCAAAGGAGAGAGAAATAATATACAATTTAGGATACTATTTTGAGAGACAGTCAGAGATACAGTTTTTGAGAGAGTTTTAGAACACTTTACCTTTGAAAAATACTTTTCTAGCTTTTGGGACTTTACAACTTTGTGATTGAAATTGACAAATTGAAGTTGAATCCAAAGTGGTTTTACTTGTAATTGCTTAATTTCATCTTACCCATGACTGCTTTTATGGAAGGTAGAACCTCTTAATTTTTGTCATTGGGTGACTAAAACCCCAAGTTATAGGAGTGAAAATATGGGTTGGGTGTTGATTTAATATAGTGGATATTGTGCTATGCTCTATCTTTTTATTGTTAATACTTGAATTTGGTCTAATTAGCATGGGGTTAATTTATAGGTAAAGATTATAAACTTAATTCCTACTTTCGGTCTTTGGTTGATGCTCAAAAGAGATTAATTGGAGTTGGTAATTAGTCTGATACTAGTTGGTGGTATCATCAACCCAATTGTTCTTATTATTACAAATTAGCTAATTTAAAGTCCAAATTTCTTGATAAGGAATTCTCCACGATATAACATTCCCTATGAAAGTCGACTCTAACTCTTCGTTGGGTTTTTAAATTGACAACGCCTGCTCACTCTTCTATGCATAGAGGCTTTGAGATCGAAAGATGATTAGCGTTAATAAAGATGACTTAGCCTATTCATGAATGTTCATCACTATAGAGTAACACAATTACCCATATGTGATATCAATTTTCAATCCCTACACCCCTAGATTGCTTGTGAACTCCTGATTTCTTTGACATTTAGTTTGATTGCGACAATTGATAACCAAAACATTATATAAATAGGTGGGATCATACATCCAATTATTCTTACTAGTATAAATGAGCGAATTTAAAGTCCAAATCTCTTGATAGTAATTCTCTATGATATACCATTCTCTGTTGGATTTGACCCGACTCATTGTTGGGTTTTTTACTTACTACAATTTCTCACTCCTTTGATTAGTTTTAAAGAGTGTTTTGAGTGTTACCAATTGCCAAAGTTGACAGTACTTGGTCAAAAATTGTAGGCTTAAATGGTGAACAAATGTGGTGAGATGTGACTCACCCAATGAGAAAGGTAGGATCAAATTAGATCACTGATTGAGGTTCAAACAACTGAAGCCT
The DNA here is from genome assembly GCA_036250405.1 of Solanum raphanifolium. Taxonomy (NCBI): domain Eukaryota; kingdom Viridiplantae; phylum Streptophyta; class Magnoliopsida; order Solanales; family Solanaceae; genus Solanum; species Solanum raphanifolium. The sequence goes on from JAJOOE010001750.1 coordinate 15,683, forward strand.
AAAGAAAGAGAAAGGAGATCAATTGAAGCGCGATTGGCAATTCTCAGAATGAGCTCGGAGATCCTGACTAATGTCACCGAATAGTTCATGCAATAAGTTTTGGCCAAAATTTTGGAAACTACAAAAATCCCAAAGGACAGGGAAAAAAGGGGTTTGAAAAATTATGAGAGACATCTGAATATTTTAGAGAGAGAAACACTGTCTACTTTGTGAAGAACACTTTTAGTCTTTGGTGTTTTTAAACTTGCTCTAGAATTTAATAAATTGAAGTTGAATTCAAAGTGGGTTGTCTTGTAATTTCTTCATTTTATGATACCCATGGTTACTTTCATGCAAGGTATAATTTCTTTACACTTTGTGATGGGTGGCTAAAACCCCAATCTCTAACAGTGTGATTGTGGGGTTGGGTGTTGATTTAACTTAGTGGGTGTATTGAATTGTTCTGTTTTATAGCTTTCAATCATACATTTGACTGTTACCATGTGCTTAATTTAAGGCTTAAGGTGGCCAACTTGATCTTAGTTTAGATCTCAAATTGGTGCTCGAACGAGACCAATATGAGTGGGTAACTAGTTTAAGGTTTGCAATTTAGTTATATCTAATTGTGAAATCAATGTAGTGGGTTGAACTAAAAATCACATGAATAAGAAAGGACATTTCACGAACTAGTGTTTTGAGATCAAAAGAAGATTAACATTATCGAAGATAACCCAACCTATCCATGATTCATTAGCCTTATTGAGCAATGCAATTCTGCCCCTAGTGACATCAATGTTCAATTACCACACCCCTAGAGTAAACTCAATTAGTTAATTTTCATTTGCTTAAAGATTGGCTGTAGTTTGTGAACTTGAAATTAAATTTGGTGGAATCATCCACCCATTTTTCTCATTTGCGACATTTAAATTAGTTGCATCTTAATTCAATAATTGTATTCTTAACCTCACACCACTCCTTGTGGGATTCAACCCTAAATATTTGTTGGGTATTTTTATTGATGACGAACGATTACTCTTTTGATTAATTTTGAAGATTAATTTGAGTGTTATAACTTAGTACCCTTATCTATTTCATTTCCTTTAAGTTTTAGCTTGAGGCATTAGTCCCGCATATTCACTCTTTTGGATTTATGCCTTTAAGTCATTCACATGTTTCCTCATGCACGCACGTTCATGAAAATTTGATTTTTGAAATATGATTTAGCTTGATTGATTGATCCTTATTTATGTGCACTTTTCTATGGTTTACATTTTTGTTGGGTTGTTAGATTACTTTCTCTACCCTTTTTATGCCAACTTCAACCCCATTAAAGGACGAATGTTTCCAAGGTGGATATATTATAACACCTCAAAAAAGGAAAGTTCCATTGTTGACTACTTGTACATGTCTTCAGGTCTTGTCTATGGATCGTTGAAGGTTCTACAGTCAGTATAAGGTTCTACAGTCCGTAGAAGGTAGTCGTAGAGATGGTTCTGAGGATTTCATTGTTTTAGGTCTCTGAACTTTTCCTACGGATCAACAGTACTGTCTGTAGAACATCTAACGACTCATAGAATGTGGTCGTATAAGGGATTCCACACTTATTTAAAGATTTGATTGAATTTTGCATCTATGATTGGGTCTAAGGACTGAGAATCTTAGACAGACCATAGGAGTTCCTATGGAAACTATTCAGAAATTGGGTCCCGAATATCTAGTTATAGGGATGAGCAATGCGGTCCGTAGAAATTTATGCGGACCGTAGGTTTAGGGGAATTTGGGTCTTTTTCTTCCCTTTTAACTCCTAAACTACGCCCTTTTTCCCTATAAATAAACCCTATTACTTAGTTTACTCCTAGAAAATTACCCGCTCCCTTTCAATCCCTAATATCTCTCACAATTCTGTCAAGGGTTTCTCTCAAAAGTTCTCCCCAAGGCTCCCAAAGGATTCCTAGGGTTATTCAAGTATTCAAGGTCTTCTTCCTTTAATTTCTAGGGCTTTGTTATCAAGGTACATGGGTAGTTCATCAATGGATCTATTTCATCAATTGAGTCTCAAATATTTCTCAAAAGCTCATTTATGAATTCAATCTAAACCTAGGGTTTTACATGTTTATGAATGAGTTCAATTTTTTATGACTAAATTCAATATAATTGATCTTATTATGCATGGATTGAGTGGTATTGCTCATTTTTTATGAAATTTATGTGAACCCATATTATGTGATTATATTGTTATAATGAATTTTGCTTTCGGATTATGCATTAAACATTTAATTGAGGAATTTTAGAATATAGTATGCTTTCAAGGATGTTCTTCATGAAGCCATGTTTGTATGAATAATTGATTATAAAATCAAGCATGGATGGCATGAATGATTTGTGAATTGAAAAGATTTATACTTAAGGGATGCTTTCGAATAAAGTGTCAACATGTTTGATAAACTAGGTTGCTTGCTATTGAAGTATTCTAATATGAATGATGATAATGATTGACATGCTTTGATTAGTGTCTCTTTTAATTAAGTTATGAAGTCATGATAATGTTAGGAGCTACTCTTAAAATAATGATGCATTAATTCTGTGGGGAGTTGACTAAGCATCGAGTGGACTAGCAGTGATTACCCATACCCCATAAATTACGTGTCAATGTAGGATAGGCCGAGAATTCATGAAATATGAGAATAGAGATGAGTACCCAAGTCATCTATTACTTTTGGTCTTAAGAGGGACTAGTGGCGAGTACCCATGTCTCAAAGTAATAATCCTTAATATCCTGACAAGATGTTTAGGTCCCTCTTCGATGGGGTAATACATTGAACTTTGTGATTGTCTCTCATGGTTATATGTCGGTTAATAGTCGGTCCCACACATTAAAATTAAGTGGTTTAAAATTTTGATCTGATTTTTCCAAGCTTTGCATTGACCTCTTCCTCATGATTTATGAAACTAGCTTATCAAGATTTGATATTGTTTACTTGCTCATGCATCGTTATGTTTTCAATCTTATCATGATTTTTGCTCACATTTTATGCATGTTTCTCATATTCACTACATTCAAAGTACTGATGTATATTGTGCATATATTATTTCATATTATAGGGTTTGATGCTTTTCCATGTAGTTGTGGCTAGATTTTATCCATCAATGGTGCTTGCTAGTGGTGAGTCCTCAGGGTTCGAGGCTTGGAACACCTTTTATCAGCTTATTGCCTTATGTCATTTCTGTTTTTCGGCTTCTAGTTTAGGGGTTTGTCCTAACCATATCTATATGGTAAAGGCTTATGTCAGACTTAGTATAGCTTCCAAATTTCAAGTTATTTATTAAGATCTCTAATGATGAGATATTATGATTTAGACTTCTTTAGTTTTATGATTGATTTCATATTGTATGTATTTATCTTACGTCATTGCTCATGTCAAATGGCTAACGTAGGGTCTCTTGAGATTTTATTTGCCATGTCACGTCTAGGGTGTACCTTGGGTCGTTACAGTTTATGGATGTTTGCCATTGAGACCTACCTGTTATGACACTTGATAGTGATATTGATTTTCGTATTGACCTGGAGCTAGGGACTCACCCATTTCCATTCCACCTTATAGAATACCCCCGATTGAGTTGGGGGAGTTAACGGACCAACTTCAAGAGTTTTTAAGTAAAAGTTTTATTAGATCAAGTGCCTCTCCTTGGGGTGCTCCAGTTTTATTTGTGAAGAAGACGGATGGTAGTTTTTTTATATGCATAGACCACAAGCAACTAAACAGGGTTACTATAAGAATGAATACCTTATTCCTCACATTGATAACTTGTTTGATTAGGTATAGAGTGCTTGTGTCTTCTCTAAAACTGATTTGAGGTTCGGTTATCATCAACTGAAAAATACAGGCAATGTATGTGCCAAAGACTATTTTTCGAATAAGGTATGGGCATTATGAGTTCTTAGTAATGTCTTTAGGTCTTAAAAATGCCCCTACTACTTTCATAAGCCTGATGAACAAAATTTTTAAGCCATATCTGACTCTCTTTATTATTGTATTTATTGATGATATTCTAATCTACTCAAAGAGAAGGAAAGAACATGAAGAGCATCTAAGAATTATATTGGGATTGTTAAAGGAGAAAAGGCTCTATGAAAAATTCTCCAAGCGTGAGTTCTGGCTCGATTCAGTGTCCTTCTTAGGGCATGTGGTTTCTAACGATGGAGTGATGGTGGATCCCAGAAGATTGAAGCAGTGAAGTGTTGGTCAAGGCTCACTAATGTTTTAGAGATAAGGAGTTTTATTGGGTTAACTAGTAACTACCATTGATTCGTCAAGGGATTTTCTTCCATTGCTTCGCAACTAACCAATTTAACCAAGAAGAATGTTCCATTTGTATGATCGGATGAGTGTTAAGAGAGTTTTTTGAAACTCAAGACCTTGTTGACTACTCATGATTATGAGATTTTGACTCATTTGAGGCCTTTTTAGTTCAAAAAATTGTGTCCTCAATGTCTATTTATGTCCTTATCTAATGATATCTTGTTATTTTTCACCTATGAAGGCTAAATGATAAGGAAATGATGAATCTATGAAAAAAAGTTCAAAAAAATTAAAAGAGTGTAAACTATCAACTGAGGATCGCCTAACCAAAAGTGTGAATCTCCCAATAGGTCGTACTGTGCCTAAAGTGATAGTGTTTACATTTGAAAATATTCAAGAAATGTCGGCAAAGCAAAGATGAAATGGTAATTCACCAAAGTAGGTGTGCGAGCTAAGGGTTCCATTGCTAAAAGTGACAAAATTCTGAATTAAAATGAATGATAAACGGGCGAACAAGGTCGTACTCGGTGATTCCATGAATGTGAAAGGCTGACACGATTAATTTTCCCAACTGAGGTTCAAATACTTGAAGAATGAAGCAAAGGAAGGGTGAGCTAAAGAAAAAACAATGATCTGCCGATCGTGCTAGGCGAGCCTAACTAACATTACTAATCATGTCACACATGGAATTTCAGACTAATTTGGGGAAATTATAAATAGACCAAAGTAAAGAGAAAATGTATCATGGAATATTGAATTTAGTTTAAAAAGGTTTAAACTTTTTTATATGGAGAAATAGACTCTTTAGCTTTTCTCTTAGTTTTTGGGGTTTTGAACAATCTTGTAACATTTGAGGGGTCAATTCAAAGTGGGTGTTGAAGATTATTGATGATTCTCAACTCCTTAATGGTTGAAAACATAATTGGTATAATTTCTTGTCCTTTTATGATGTTTGGCTAAAACCCCAATTCTAGGGGTGTGATTATGGAGTTGGGTGTTGAAATAATTAAGTGGGTCTAGTGTCTTGTTCTATTTTCAATTGTTCATACATGGATTTGATATATTTAGCATGAGTTGAAAATTTAATCATATCTTAGATCTTTGATTGATGCTTGAAAGAGATTAATTGAAACGGGTAAATAGTTTAATACTAGAAAATTGGGTTTGATTGTAGTAGTTTGCTCGAAAAATAAATTGTTGTTCAATTCTTATTGCCAAATTCGCTCGAAAGAGATATTTTAGTAAGATATTGGGTTGAATTTCATTTTACATAGATAAGATCGAAATGAGATTCTATGATATGATGTTTTGAGATCGAAAGAAGATTTGTGTCACTGATGATTACCCAACCTATCCATGTGTGTTTAACATTCTTGAGAAAACACTTATACTCATATTTGATGTTGATACCAACTCCTACACCCCTAGATTGTCTCTTAATTGTTTAAATCTTTATTTTTAGTTAAATTAAGGTAGTTGATTCCTAAACCCCTATCTTAAATTTGGTGGAATCATCCACCCGATTGACCTAATTGCTACAATGAATCGGTTTGTATTTTCAATTTCCTTATTGAATTATTTCCTTTAGATCACCCCAGGATTCGATCCCGACTCTTTTGTTGGGTATATATATTGCTAACGTTTTTATAATCATTTATTGTTTTAGTGAGTAATTTGAGCATTATCAAAAATGGCGCCGTGTCAGGGAGTGGTATCTAAGAATTAAAGAAGTTAATTTGTGAACTTGTTTGTTTGTAGTAGGATATATTGTAGTTTGGTCATGTTGTTGTTGCCCATTTGTAGTTGAAAATATGAGAGAAAGTGTAAGTGATGATACTAGTAACTATGGGAAAAATGATAACATAGGAGATATAAATGACATGCATGTTAATGTTGTCAAAACTACAGGAGCTATCCAGTTACCTCCTACTACTGGGAGAGCTATGTTTCATGTAACTGGAACTATGTTGCAATTGCCCAAGATGAGAGGAATGTTTGGAGGTCTTGCGCATGAAGACACAATTAACATCTCCATAATTTTGTGGACATTTGTGGCCCTTTGATCTTTAAGAACATCTCAGAAGAGTCCATACATTTGAGGTTGTTTCATATTTTCTTATCGGGAGAAGCAACTAGGTGGCTGGCCGAACTACGAAATAATTCTATAGCTTCATGGAAGGAACTGACAGAAGTGTTCCTTGAGAGAATTTTCCCTCCCTCCAAAATGGTAAAACTTAAAGATAGCATCCAGAATATCAAAAGAATGTAAGGTGAACCTCTCTCCATGAGACTTGGTTGCAGTTTCAAAACTTAGTGCGACAATGCCCAACACATGGTATCCCGAACAATTTATTGCTTCCATAGTTTTATCGTAGCCTTTACATGGTCAACAAAGGATTGGCTGACCAACTTATTCAAGAAGGGATGATGCGACAACCGTTTGATGTGGCAACAATGTTGCTTGATGATATGATCAAGATAAACCAAGCATGACATACTAGGGAGGACCAAGTATCTTCTCTATAGTTGGGTATAAGCAAGGAGCAAATGTAGAAGAACCATAAGCGTAATGAGAACATGGAAAAGACGATGACTCAACTTGACTTTTTATCCAAACATGTCATGGGGGTGTATTCAAAACAGTGAATGCAGTTGGTACAACCAGTGGGAAGTTCCCGAATGATGCCAAATTTTAGGCACTATACAATCAATAAGTACAATACATAGGGAATCAAATGGGGGGTTCTCATCTGAACAATCCTAGACTAGGTGAGAAAAAGGGTTGGAAGTTAACTAGAATCACAAGGTTGAAGAGTCCGACAAAGTGTTGAAAGATTTGAAATATGATTTCTCCACTTTGACTTAAATGGTTACTTCCCACTCCGTGTCAATTAAGCAGCTGGAAACTCAAATGTCTCAAATCTCCACTACTATCAATCCAACGAAAAATGAAACATTACCCAATCCCAAGAATGATGTTTGATGAGTGAGAACTATGTCATGCCATGAAGTTAAAATAGGCATTTCTTGGGAGGCAACTCAAGTTTATTTTATTGCTTTAAATAACATGTGTTGTAAGTGCAGGAAGAAATGAATTCAAAAATTGAAAAGGACACAATGTGCAATACAAATAACCCATTGGGCGATTTCCCAAAGTTATTTGGCAGACATCATCATTTTTGCCTTCTTAGCGATAAATTTTGAAAAATGGTACTGTCAACTTTGGCATACAAGGACCTATTCGGCGATCCACCTAATGACATTGGGTGAACTTCATCAGGTCTACCGAATTGAACTTCAAATTTGGTATTCATATAGGTGTCATTTGTAACACCTCGTATCCTAGACAGACCAAAAATATAAAATCTTAGAAGTTGCAGGGGCCACCAACGGTGCCACCTACGGACCGTAGGTGGGGTCTGTGGATGGCCACGTGCTACTCCCTCAACAAAACCCCAGAAATCCAGCTAAGTCTGGACCTACGCCACGACCTACAGACCACGGTCTATCGTCCATAGTCGTAGGTCAGACTCCCATTTTTTCAAGTCTAGTCCCCCGTCGACAGTTGACCAGCACGGACCGTCTGCCAGTTCCGTCGATGGTCCCGACAGCAGTTAAGTAACGGGTAGTTTGGTCCTTTCCCTATGCCTTGGACCCCTAAAATACATAATTTTGGTCAGTTTTAGCCTAGTAACTCAATTAGAATCTACCTTAAGCAAATAGTTCATCAAAAACTAAGAAAACTTAGAACGCATAAGGAGAAAGAGTCGACCAAACGCCTCTCCAAGAACGCAGGGAGGTTTCATCCATTCCACCCCAAAATCGAAAGATTTCTCCGTGAAATTTGTCACCAGGTATGTGGTATTTCACTAGTACATTCCTTTCATCCATTAGGTCCCTAGAATTCAGTCAGATTCTTGATTCCCTTAATATTATCTAGACCTAGGGTTTCTAGAATTTCAGGAGATCATTATGAATTAGTTACCTTAATGTTCCAAATCAAATTATCATGATTTTAGCATTGTCTTACATAGATTCTTTCATAAACTCAGAATCCTAGCCATGTAGTTCTTTTAGTTCATGAATTACACATGTTAGGTCAAATATTTCAGATATATACATGCCTCAGATTTGAATGTTTCATTATCAGTACATTAATGTTGCATTTTCAGTTAGCATGTCAGTATTTTGAGCTATCCAGTATTACCGAAACTCAGTCATAATTTGTTAATTACATAATCAGTTGGGAGTTAGCTTAATACCGAGTGGACTAGGGCTAGTCAGCCTCAAGTCCCAGAACTACGTGCCCCGTAGGTTGTAAGTCCCATATGTAGGCATCAATTTAGTGATCACGCAAGCCATGCCTCTTTACCTCTGGTAGGGTATATTAGGTCCTCTCGATGGGGCGTATACATCGAACTCCACATTTAGCTCATATGGTATTATGTCAGTTATTAGTAGCTCCCTTTTAGTTAGATTCTATTGCATTGCCCATGTTATCAGTTACAGTCAGATTTTAGTTTCAACATGTTATAAACTTGGTCATTGCATTCAGTTAGTTCATGTTCAGTATTTCCAGTACGGTATCATGCTTATCTTATCATTGCTTAGATATATGCTTTAGTTTAGTTATGTTTATTGTTCAGGTTTACTCTATCATGCATGTTAAGTACCTTTGAAGTACTGATGCATACTCTGTGCTATATATTCTAGTGATGTAGGTTCAGGTTCTCACCTTCCAGATCACTCACATCAGTGGTGAGTCCTCATTCTCCGAGGACGATTGACATTAATATCTTCATTTGCTTTTAGTTTTAGTATTTTCTAGATTTAGTTGGGGCATGTCCCAGCACTCCTAGTCAGTTAGAGGATATTTTCAGACATAGCTAAATTCAACTTTAGTCTTGGAGTTTGATCATCCAGTTGTTATTAAACTCATAGTTCATAAATATTCAGATCAGTTTAAATATTCCCCACTATTAAATTTTTTCATGATCTAGCTTCCGCACCAGTCTTAATTATGACAGAATAGTCAGTTTGCTTATGATATGCCAACTCAGGGTTAGCTTGGAGTCACTCGTGATCCTAGGTCCGGTGTCCGCATCCTAGGGGTAGCTCCGGGGAGTGATAAACTTGGTATCAGAGCATTAGGTGTAAGAGTCCTAGGATATATGAAAAGCCGCACTAAGTAGAGTCCCTTTCAAAGGTGTGAAGTGCACCACATCTAATGAGAGGGAGGATACGAACTGTTTTAGGAAAACTTCAGTTTCTTGCTACTCTTATTGTGCGTGAGGTATGATCCAACTTCTCGTTTCTAACTCGTTGTTATGTGTTTCAGATCATGCCTCCTCGTAGAGCTTATGCAAAGAATGCAAATGTAGCTCCTCCAGTCCCAAATCAGGAAGTTTTGAATGCAGAGTTTCGAAACGCCATTCAACTTTTGGCTCAGAGTGTGACTAACCAAAACAATCAGCAGGTTCCAGCTCCTGCAAATGCTAATGTTAGGTCAGCTGCAACTAGAGTTCATGATTTTGTTAGGATGAATCTTCCTGAGTTCTTAGGATCACTAATTGGTGAAGATCCCCAAAACTTCATAGATGAGGTCAAGAAGATTTTTGGAGTGATGCAAGGGACTGGTAATGATAGGGTTGAGTTGGCGTCCTTCCAGCTTAAGGAGGTAGCTCACATCTAGTATACTCAATGCAAAGAGAACAGGGGTACAGATGAAGCTCCTATCACTTGGGAATGCATTAGTGAGACTTTTTTGGACAAGTTCTTTCCTAGGGAGTTGAGGGAAGCAAAACCTCAGGAGTTCATGAATTTGAGGCAAGGTAGCATGTCAGTCTAAGAGTATGGACTAAAGTTCACCTAACTCTCCTGGTATGCTCCTCACATGGTTTCCGATACCAGGGCACACATAAACAAGTTTCTGTATGGAGTGTTAGACTTAGTGAAAACAGAGTGCATAAATGCTATGTTGCTGGAAAATATGAACATCTCCAGGCTCATGACTCATGCTCAGCAGATTGAAGGAGATAATCTTAGCGAACAGGCTAAGGAGAACACAAAGGATAGGACATACAACTATGAGTATTCTCAATAGAAATAGGGTGGTGGAAATCGCTCGCAGGTTTAGCAAAAGTCTTCAGCCCCAGCACCTTCATCAACTAGTTCTCCATCCTCCAGGTTCTAACAGGATCAGAAAGGTAGGGCATCATGCTCTAAGTCTCAGGGAAGTGTTTTGGGTACCAGAACCTACCCAACTTTTCCAAAGTGTGGTAAGAACAATCCGGTCATGTGTCTTGCAGGAAAGGAAGGATGCTTTGGGTGTGGTCAGTCTGGTCACTGGTTAAGAGATTTTCCTTCTTCTAAACAAGGTCAAGAAGGTAATTATGGTAGAGCTCAGTCCACAACTTCAGCAACACCAGCAAGTCACCCGACTCAGCAGGGTAACTTATCTGGTACAAGTTGCAGTCAGCGCCAAAATAGGTTGTATGCTCTTCAGGCTCGCCAAGATCAGGAAGATTCTCCTGATGTGGTTACTAGTACGTTACGAGTCTTTAACTTAGATGTTTCTGGTTTGTTAGATCCAGGGGCTAATATTTCCTTTGTAACTCCTTATATAGCAGTCAAATTCGATGTTAGTCTAGAAATTCTCTCAGAACCCTTTTCAGTCTCTACCCCAGTCGATGACCCAGTTAAAGCTAGAAGGGTATACAGAAACTTCCTTGTCATAGTCACTCAAAAAGTCACCTTAGCAGATCTTGTAGAGTTAGAAATGGTAGACTTCGATAACATTCTAGGTATGGATTGGTTACATTCCTGGTATGCCTCAATCGATTGTAGAACTAGGATTGTTCATTTTCAATTTCCAAACGAACCAATCTTAGAATGGAAGGGTAGTATCTTAGCACCTATGGGTAGATTCATTTCTTACCTTAAGACTAGAAAGATGATTTCCAAAGGGTGTATCTATCATCTAGTTCGGGTTAAGGATTCAAGCTCCGAAACCCCAACTCTTGAGTTAGTTCCTGTAGTTAATAAGTTCCCAGAAGTGTATCCAGAAAATGTTCTCGGAGTTCCTCCCGAAAGGGAAATCGACTTTGGAATTGATCTCCTTCCAGATACCCAGCCTATTTCTATTCCTCCTCATAGAATGGCTCCAGCTAAGTTTAAGGAATTGAAAGAGCAGTTGAAAGACTTTCTAGATAAGGGCTTCATCAGACCCAGTATTTCCTCATGTGGTATACTAGTGTTATTCGTGAAAAAGAAAGATGGGTCTCTTAGAATGTGCATTGACTATCGGCAGTTGAATAAAGTCAGAATAAAGAATAAGTACCCTATCCCAGGATTGATGACTTGTTTGACCAACTTTAGGGTTCTAGTAATTTTTTGAAAATAGACCTCAGATCTAGTTATCATCACCTCAGAGTCAGAGATAGTGACATTCTGAAAACAACCATTAGAACTCAGTATGGTCATTATGAATTTGTAGTTATTTCATTTGAACTAACCAATGCTCCTGCAACTTTCATAGATTTGATGAACAGGGTGTTCAAGCAGTATTTGGACTTGTTCGTTATCGTCTTTATTGATGATATCCTCATTTACTCTAGGAATGAGAAAGTACATGTGAATCATTTGAGGGTTGTTTTGGAAACTCTCAAAGACCACCAGTTGTTTGCTAAGTTTAGCAAATGTGAGTTTTAGTTGCAATCAGTTGCTTTCCTTTTGCATATAGTAGCTAGAAGTGGTGAAACAATGGCCCAAACCTACCTCTCATATAGATATCAGAAGGTTCTTGGGTTTAGTAGGTTATTACAAAAGGTTGGTGGATGGATTTTCATCTATAGCTTCTCCATTGACTAAGTTAACTCAGAAAAAGGTCAAGTTTTAGTGGTCAGATGATTGTGAGAAGAGTTTCATAGAACTAAAAACTAGGTTGACTACAACTCCTATTTTGACTCTGCTAGAGGGTTCACACGATTATGTGATCTATTGTGATGCATCCAGAGTCGGCCTAGGTTGTGTATTGATGCAGTGAGGTAAGGTTATAGCATATGCTTCTAGACAGCTTAAGGTGCGTGAGAAGAATTATCTGACTAATGAACTCGAGCTTGTAGAAGTGGTGTTTCCACTTAAGATTTGGAGATATTACTTGTATAGTGTTCACGTAGATGTGTTCACAGACCATAATAGCCTTCAGTATGTGTTCACCCAGAAAGAGTTGAATCTTCGCCAGAGGAGATGGCTTGAGTTCCTCAAGGATTATGATATGAGTGTGCATTACCATCCTGGTAAGGCCTATGTAGTAGCAAATGCTCTTAGAAGACTATCTATGGATAGTGAAGCACATGTTGAGGAAGAAAGAAAAGAAGTAGAAAAGGATGTTCAGGCTTGCTCGCTTGGGAGTTCGCCTTATGAGCATATCAGATGGTGGTGTAACAGTTCAAAATGGGTCAGAATCTTCATTGGTAGCAGAGGTTAAGGAAAAACAAGACAGTGATCCTAGATTGCTTCAACTGAAGGGTGAAATTCATCAGCAGAGGGTTGACGTTCTCTCCCAAGGAGGACATGGTGTGCTTCGCTATCAAGGTCGACTATATCTTCCTAAGGTGGGTGAGTTGAGACAGCAAATTCTTGCAGAAGCCCAAAATTCTAGGTATTCTATTCACCAAGGCGCCACTAAGATGTACCGTGATCTGCGGGAAGTTTTTTTGTGTAAGGGCATGAGAGGGATATAGCAGATTTTGTGGCTAAGTGTCGTAATTGCCAGCAAGTGTAGGTAGAACATCAAAAACCAGGGGGTATGACTCAAGAGATCAGCATTCCTACATAAAAGTGGGAAGTGATCAACATGGACTTCATTACAGGATTACCTCGTACTCGCAGACAACATGACTCAATTTGGATGACAGTTGACAGAGTTACTAAGGTTGCGCGCTTTTTGGCTATCAAGACAACAGATACGGTGGAGGACTACACCAAACTTTACATTAATGAGATAGTCAAGTTGCATGGAGTTCCTTTGTCTATCTTCTCAGATAGATGTCCTCAGTTTACCTCTCATTTCTGGAAGTCATTTCAGAAAGGTCTTGGTACCCAGGTTAATCTTAGCACAACATTTCATCCGCAGACGGATGGTCAGGTAGAGCATACCATTCAGACCTTGGAGGAAATGTTGAGAGCTTGTGTGATCGACTTCAAGGTCAGTTGGGATGATCGCCTTCTTCTTATAGAGTTCACCCAAAATAATAGCTACCATTCCATTATTCAGATGTCCCCTTATGTGTAACACCCCGTTTCCGAAAATAGAACTTAATGCATATTTCTAGAGGTTGCAGGTGCAACCCATAGTTGCCATCCACGGACTGTAGGGTGACCCACGACCCGTACTGGTGGTCCGTGGTTCGCATCTACAACTATCCCCAGAAATTCAGACAAAAACCATTCTAAGGCATGACCCACGGACTAACTTGACGGATCGTGGATCCATCGATGGATCATCGATCAGTCCGTAGGTCGAGGGCCTCAGAACATGGTCTCTAAAGTCGATCGACGGACTGACATGATGGATCGTGAATCCATCGATGAATCATCGATCCGTTCGTAGGTCGAGACCCTCAGAACGTGGTCTATGAAGTCATCAACAGACTGACAGGACGAATCGTGGATCCATCAATGAATCATCGATCAGTCCGTAGGTCGCTTCAGCAGATTTTAAGTCAGGGGTCTTTTGGTCTTTTCCTTATGCGTTCGAACCCCTAAATTACGTCGTCTAGACCCTAAATTATGAGGTTTTAGTAAGTTTAAGCCTAGAAACATAACTAGAACTTACCTAAGTCAAATCATTAACCAAAAGTTAGAAAAATTAGAACGTAAGAGGAGAAGAGAAGTCAAGAATCCTAATTCAAGAACGCAACAAGGTTTCATCAGTTCTAGCCCCGAAATCTAAAGATTTCTCCGTGGAATTGGTCACCAGGTATATGGGATTTCACTACTGGATTCCTTTCACCCATTGGGTCCCTAGATTTCAGTGAGATTCTTGATTCCCTTATCATGACTAGAGCTAGGGTTTCTAGAACTTTAGCAGATTATTAGGAATTAGTTAATTACATGTTCCAAATCAGATTATCATGTTATTGTGCCGTTTCTTGCATGAATTTCAGAACCCTAGCTATGTATTTCTTTAGTTCTTGAATTACACATGCTAGGTCAGATATTTTAGTTATTTCAGATATACATGCCTTAGTTTTGAATGTCTTTATCAGTATATTATCGCTCATTATTAGTTTGCTTGTCAGTTTGAGCAATCCAGTATAATACAGAAATTCAGTCATAATGTGTTAATCACTTAATCAATTTGAAGTAGCATAATACCGAGTTGGACTAGGGTTCAGCATACCCATATCGTCCCAGAACTACTAGCCACGTAGGTTCTAAGTCCCCTCTGTGGGCATCATTTCAGTGATCACACCAGCATACCTCTATACCTTTGGCCGGTTATGTTGGGTCCTATCGATGGGGCGTATATATCGGACTCTACATTTAGCTCATGTGTTTTTATTATCGCTTATTAGTAGCTCCCATAGTTCAGTCAGACTCGATTGCATTGACCACATTTCAGTACAGTCAGTATTCAGTCTCAGCATGTTATAAATTTGGTCATTGCATTCAGTTAGCTCAGCATTCAGTATCTATATCATGTTCAGATTATATCATTACTTATTTGCCTTGTTCAGTTATATGTTATTTCAGCTTTGTTCTATCCTGCATGCTCAGTACCTTTCAAGTACTGACGCATTCTCTGTGCTACATCTTCTCTTGATGTAGGTTCAGGTTCTCAGCATCCAGATCACGCTTAGATCACTTCCCGATCGTCAATTTAGCAGCATCAGTGGTGAGTCCTCATTTTTTGAGGACCAGTGACATGTTTATCTTTTTAGTACTTGTAGTCCTTTAGTTTCAGTTTTGCTAGATCTAGTTGGGGATGTCCCAACATTTCTAGTCAGTTTAGAGGCTTATTTCTAACATAGTTAGATTCAGCTTAGAATTGAGTTAATATATTCTTTGTATTAAACTCATCAGTTTTCATATATCTCAGTTATAATATATGGGGTATTCCCCTTTTTTTTCATTTTATTTATGATTATAGCTTCTGTGTTAGTTTATTATTCAACTTATCTTTAGTATGCTAATGATCATGCTATTAGGGTTAGCCTGGGATCACTTGTGGTCCAAGGTCCCGTGTTCGCGTCTCAGGGGTAGTCTCGGGGCGTCACAAACTTGGTATCAGAGCATTAGGTTTAAGAGTCCTAGGATGTCTGGAAAGCCGCACTAAGTAGAGTTCTTTTCATGGGTGTGAAGTGCACCACATCTAATGAGAGGGAGGCTACGAAGTGATTTAGGAAAACTTCATTTTCTTGTTACTCTTATCGTGCGTAGGGTATGATCTAATTCTATTCTAACTCGATGTTCTATGTTTCAGTGATCATGCCTCCCCGTAGAGCTAACGCCAGGAATGTGAATGCCATGAATGCAAACGCCACTCCTCCAGTCCCAAATTAGGAAGTTTCTAATATAGAATTCATGAACGCCATTCATATGTTGGCTCAGAGTGTGGCCAACCAGAACAATTAGCGGGTTCCAGTTCAGGCAAATGCCAATCTTGGGTCAGCTGCAGCTAGAGTGTGAGACTTTGTTAGGATGAATCCGCCAGAGTTCTTAGGATCACATGTTGGAGAAGATCCCCAAAACTTCATTGATAAGGTCAAGAAGATCTTTAAAGTGATGCAGGTAACTGGGAATGATCGGGTTGATTTAGCATCGTATCAAGTGAAAGATGTAGCTCATATCTGGTATACTCAGTAGATGGAGAACAGGGGTATAAATATAGCTCCTATTACTTGGGATTGTTTTAGCGAAACCTTTTTGGACATGTTTTTCCTCATATAGTTTAGAGAAGTAAGGGCCCAGGAATTTATGAACCTAAGGCAGGGTAACATGATGGTCCAAGAGTATGGGTTCAACTTTAATCGGCTCTCCAAGTATGGTCCTCACATGGTTGCTGATTCCAGGGCACAGATGAATAAGTTTCTGTATGGAGTGTCAGACTTAGTGAAGAAAGAGTGCAAGAATGATATGTTGTTGCGAAACATGAACATCTCTAGGCTCATGACTCAAGCTCAGCAGGTTGAGGGTGATAAGCTTAGAGAACAGGCTAAGGAGAGTAAGAAAGTAAGCACAAGCAACTATGAGTATTCCCAATAGAAATTGGGTGGTGGAAATCGCTCACAGTTTCAGCAGAAGTCTTCGACTCCAGCACCTTCATTAGCCAGTATTTCATCCTCAAAGTTCCGAAATAATCAGAAAGGTGGAGCATCAGGCTCTATGTCTCAAGGTAGTATTTCAGGAACCAAAACCTACCCAGCTTTCCCTAAATGTGGTAAGACCATCCGGGCGAGTGTCTTGCAGGAAAAGAAGGATGTTTTGGGTGTGGTCAGTCTGGTTACAGATTAGGGGATTGTCCTTCTAGGCAGGGTCAAAGAGGTAATAATGGTAGAGCTCAGTGTACAACTTCAGCAACACGAGCAGGTCGCCCGACTTAGCAGGGTAACTTATCTGGTATAGATGGTACACAGTGCCAAAATAGGTTGTATGCTCTTCAGGCTCCCCAGGATCAGGAAGATTCTCCTGATGTAGTCACTAGTACGTTACGAGTCATTGATCTTGATGTTTATGCATTGTTAGATCTAGGGGCTACTGTGTCATTTGTAACTCCTTTTACAACGGTCAAATTCAGTGTTAGTCTAGAAACTCTCCCAGAACCTTTCTCAGTCTCTACTCCAGTCGGTGACCAAGTTATAGCTAGACGGGTATAAAGAAATTGCCTTGTCACAGTCTCCCAGAAAGTCACCTCAACAGATCTTGTACAGTTAGAAATGGTAGACTTCGATATAATTCTAGGCATGGATTGGTTACATTCCTGTTATGCCTCAGTCAATTGTAGAATTAGGGTTGTTCGTTTTCAGTTTCCAAATGAACCAATCGTAGAATGGAAGGGTAGTAGCTTAGCGCCTATGGGTCGATTCATTTCTTACCTTAAGGCCAGAAAGATGATTTTTAAGGGTCATCTCTATCATCTAGTTCGGGTTAAGGATTCAATCTCTGAAACCCCATGTTTTGAGTCAGTTCTTGTGGTTAATGAGTTTCCAGAAAATCTTCCCGAAGTTCCTCCCGATAGAGAAATCGACTTTGGAATTGATCTCCTTCCAGATACCCAGCCTATCTCTATTCCTCCTTACAGAATGGATCCAGTTGAGTTTAAGGAATTTAAAGAGCTGTTGAAAGACCTTCTAGATAAGGGCTTCATCAGACCTAGTATTTCACCATGTGGTGCATCAGTGTTGTTCGTAAAGAAGAAAGATGGTTCTCTCATAATGTCCATTGACTATAGGCAGTTGAACAAGGTCACAATCAAGAATAAGTATCCCATTCCCAGGATTGATGACTTGTTTGACTAACTTCAGGGTGCTAGTCATTTCTCAAAGATAGACCTCAGATCGGGTTATTATCAGCTTAAAGTCAGAGATAGTGACATTCCGAAGACAACCTTCAGAACTCGGTATGGTCATTATGAATTTGTAGTCATGTCATTTGGACTAACCAATGCTCCTGTAGCTTTCATGGATTTGATGAACAGAGTGTTCAAGCAGTACTTGGACTTGTTCGTTATCGTCTTTATTAATGATATCCTCATTTACTCTAGGAATGAGGAAGAACATGCGAGTCA
>JAJOOE010001751.1:0-33824 GCA_036250405.1 Solanum raphanifolium
AAGCTTGCAGTTCCAAAGGTACATCTGGATAGTTGTATACTGTATTTATACACACTCGCATTGACATGAACTTTGCCTATGCTTATGACATTGACCTTGTATACACTGATATTCATATGGTAAAACGTACTTGTGTTCTCATTATGAAGGCATTCAAGAATAATGCACATGATGCTTCAAAAGAAAGACTTCGATTGCAAGCAGTTGAGGCCTATAGGCAGCGGAAAGGATGGACATCAAGACTGGGGCTTCAGATTTCTCCACCAATCACCGAGACTCCATTGGTATAGTTATCTCAGAGACAACTAGCTGGATGGGTACATGATGTCATGCAAAATATCTACACTTGTGCACCATATAATATCCAAAGTAGAAGTAAGGTAATACTTGTCACGGAAAAAGTTAACAGCAAGAAAAATGGAAAAGGAATTGGAGACTCGGCTTAATTATACAGTATATGAGTCTTTCTTGTAGTTTATTAGTATACACAAGTCATTCTACATTGAAATCCTTTTTAATTTGAATGTGACTCGTGTTCTGGGAAGCTTCTGTCTTGACTCATATAGAGAGCATTGTTAACTATGGTATTCTCCCCTGAGACGGGGTTGACCAGTCGGAGCTGGGTGATGGGGGGTTTGCAGGTAAGGATGTAAGATCATGAAACACAAAAAAAAAAAAAAGTGAAAATGAAAGCTGACAGTTAAGCTTGTGTGCTATGAATGGGTTATAGGTCTTATTTGATGCTGAGAAGTGAGAACCTAACAGAAGTTGAAGGTGGCTGGCTTACATCAAGCTTGTGTCTTGAAATTCACCTCAATTTTTATACTAAGAAGTGATTAATTACATCATCAGCAACTATTAGAAATACTATTATTAACCTCTAATATTTTTCTTGAGCATTTTAAAATAAATTCAATCATAATAAATATCATCACATTATTCATTAAACCCAAAATCATTAGAGGCGGAAAAGAAAAAAAAAATACTATCTTTTATATAGAAAACTAGATAAATGAATTGAAACGGAGTGAGTAGCTCCTAGTATGTCATGAAGAATGTCTTGTAGTGCTAATTTGAAAGATTGACTATCATTTTCTTTCTCTTGTAACAATTGTTTGCCTATTGCTTTTTGTATATTTGCCCCTTTGTATTGACGCAATACATCAATGAGGATTGTTCAGCACAAGAATAGTAAGTACCTCATGTTCTGCTAGCTACTTGAAAACCATGCTGTTCAGTGTGCCGGACAGTCAAGACATTTAGGCGTTGGAAGAGCCTGTACCTTTCCCCTAAATCTTATCCATATGATTTTTGTGCGCTTACACAACAAGTTATAATTTAATATCTAGTTTGTGTTAACCCGTAACTGTGGTAGATTTATTTGAGATAAACATCAGTCAGTTGGTGACTTTTATCAAAATTAATACGAAGAAATACCTGTCTTTTTAATCATCAAACTGCTGGATGTGGACTTTTAATGAGGTGTTTAGTTACTTAAGGGTAAAGAGGAAGAAATTCACTAGTTTATGACCCTCCCTCCCATTATTATTTGGAACAAGTCGAAGGGTTAAAGAGATATATTTTGTCCATTTAGTCCTTAAAGGGGCTAAAAAAGCAGGCTTGGATAGGTATCTAGCAGAACCTTTCACTTGTACTCCTATATATCTCCCACCCTTCTGCTCTCTTTGAAACAGACTGTAAATGATTTGACTTTTCCAAAGTGGAAAAGAATGTGATAACAAATGGAACTTTTCTGCTGCCAGAGATCATTGATCAGTGGAACTCTTTGCTGGCCTATTTCAGAGTTCATATAACATGCAAGGTGGATGGCTATGTTGCTTGGACCCTGCACCTATATTGGATTCTTCAATAATGCTCTGCTTTTGGAGGATCCGACATGCACCTGTCGACATTTTTAAAGAGTCCAAGCAACATAGGTGGATGGGTCTCTCCAATATATTGGGTATAATGATTTTAGTTATCAAACTACGAAGTACTGGCGCACAAAAACTGATGTTTTTATGTTGGTTGATGTATCTCTTTTTTTGCTTTAGTAGTATAAGGCTTTACCAACTCAAGTGCTTTCATTTCTTGAGCACTAATGATATATTCAAGTGCAATTGTTTCTAGTGAGTTCCTGAAAGATGTGTTTGAACATGGGGGTTCTGATTGAGAACATACTTGAAGAGAAATGCCCCTTGCGTATGTATCACATGTTTGAGATAAATTGAGACAAGGAGAATAACATATTATTTTTTAAAACTAAGATAATACTATAAATGACAATAATTAACAATTTCATTAAAAAAATTTAAAAAATCCGGCTGGCTACTTTTATCCACAGCGCATATATTAGGACAAAATCAATACTCCCTCTATCTCAATTTATGTGACACTTTTCGTTTTTCGGGAGTCAAACAGTTTAAGTTTGATCGAAAATTTGCGCATGAAATCTTCAATTTTTTTGAAATGAAATTTAAATATTTGTAACTACGTAAAAAGTACTATAAGTCATAATAATTAATAATTCAAAATGTTTAAAAGATCTATAAAAAATTTACGATAAAAAATAGACTTATTTGAATCTTCAAATTTGAAAAGTGTCACCTAAATAATACGAAGAGAGTAATAAATATTGGGCCGGCCCGTGCTCATATATCTAGTATAAGAATAAATTAAGTGAAATAAATGAAAAGATAATTAAGACAACCAAAGGTAAAGCAATTTCTCTTCATTCTCAAATTGCAACGCTTTCTTTACGTCTCTTTAATTCTCCCACGAAGATTCAGATTCAGATTCAGATTTCGGTCAATTCTCGCCGGTCCTTCACCGGCAAATTTCATCGCCCGTCGATCGCTGAATAGTAAGTTCTATTTATCGCATCATTTTTTTTTGAAGCATTTAAATAAATTAGCTTTATAATAATCTCGCATCCAGATTTCGTTTTGATTTTGATGTGACTAAGCATTTAGTTTCGAGAACTATGGATTTTTTTGCTTGAATTGAGATAGCGTCGTAATGTATCTGAGATTAGCGAATATATCTGTGAACCCTAACTCATTATAATCGGAATTCAGCTGCTAACCTTTTGGGATTAATGATTATCGCTTGATTTTCTGTTCAATTTTACATCGGTTAAGGAAATTGTGAAATTGATGTGCCTCAATCTCATACCTAGCCTAGTATATTTATATATAACATATTTTATTTTGATCAAACTACATGAATGTATCAAATAAAGTAAAAAAAAGAAGTAGATTATTCATTTCTGTCAAATCTTATTTTTTTCCCTTAATGCTTGATATTTGTTTTTGGTTTTCACTAATTAGAACTCATGCTTAAAGACCTCGGTTTGAAAATAAAACGCTTCTTATTAAAGATAGATTCAATTTTTTTTGGCTCGATCCTAAAATATTTGATTAAAAATAGAAAAATATCATACAAAATATTAAAGATTTTAATATTTTAGAAAAATTTATTTGAAATTTATTGAGTTATATTTGATTGTACATTTTGCAAAGCATATTTGAAATAATGTTTTTGCTTGAATTACTCAAATACAAGTTAAAAGTGAATAGTGGGTTGATTTTTTTTATTTTTTTTTAATGTTAAATACAAGTTATTTTTTAAATTTGAATTTTTCATGGGTTGACCAAACACTTATTTTCAAGTAAAGTGAAAAAAAATTATTTAGGACATATGCGTTTGACTATAATATGTCCCGCAAAATTTTTAATATGTCCCGCCCCGCCCCACATAACAACTTTTTCCTTTTTTTTTGCTTTCAAACCGCCCCATCCTGCCCCGCATAATTTTTTATATGTTTCTTTTTCTAGTTAAGTTTGATACTAAAAATAAAATTCATAAAATAAATTCATTTTTTTTATTAAGTTGTATTAATTTAATAATAATGAGTTAAAATTTTATTTTGTAGAGGTAATTTGGGAAACATGTAAGAAATTGTATTTTTTTTATGAGACTATTTTCATTTACTATCTTGAATATTTTAGTAGCTTTAAAGAAATTATCTTAATAAATAATGTTCTATCACTCTTATAACATGTAAAAATTTAAAATTAAGTTTGAACCCACACAAAATCACATATAACCGCAACTCACCCCGCCCTGCCCCTCATTAGTTTTTAAAAACCCACTTAACCCGCCCCTCCCCTCATAGCTTTAAACCCACCCCGCCCCATTGTCACCCCTAATTTTTGACTTGACACACCTATTAAGAAAATAATAATTGACATAGCGAGTTTACCATTTTACCCCTATTAATTTATAGAATTCCAAAATAAATTTACTCATTAAAGAGGTTTTACCTTTTTTTAAAATCTTTAAATAAAAAATATTGTATTTTCTTTATTTGTCAAAAATGACAAGTAAAAATGGACAAGTAAAAATTTAAGATTGGACAAAGTAAAAAGGGACAGAGAGAGTAATAATTGAACATATAGTAAAATATACTCCCTCCGTCCTAATTTAAGTTTGACTAGGCACGAAGTTTAAGAAATAAAAAAAGTCATTTGAATTTTATGATCTCAAATAAAAGATGTGTATGGTCTTTTAAATCTTGTGGTCTTAAATTTACCATGTAAAATATTATAATTAGAAAACTTACAATATGAAAAAAAAAAAACGGACTTTTTTGGAGACAAACTAATAAAAAGTAAAATACTTAAATTGAATCATATAATATTAAATACTCCCTTTGTTCACTTTTACTTGTCATATTTAGATTTGACAAACACATTAAAAAATAATAATCAACATAGTATTTTACTAGATTATTCCTATTAATTAGTACTTAATTCTTTGTATTAGATCTTGAAAAAGAATTTTAGAAATAAATAACTAATGCTAAAGGATAAAATACAGAAGAAAATAATTATTTTTTCTTAATATGTTAAAAATGACAATAAAAAAGAAAAATCTATTTTTAAAATAATGGACAGGTAAAGTGAACTGTATTAATTAACCAAGAATAAATGCCAATTTTTTTGATCTCCGATCTAGTGTCCAACTACATATTGGAGTCTGACTAAATCTAAATTCACATCGAAAATCCCCACATTATGAGTAAAGTACACACTAACAAAGACAATTTCGTACCCAAAAAGATTTAGGGTTTGTTTGGAAAGCCAGCTGATAATTGAAATTAGTGTAATTACTAGGGTAGTAATTACCAACAATTCACACATTTGAAAATTAGAGAGTGTAATTACTCTTGTCAATTACACACAAACCAAGTAATTACATGATCAATCAAACATACCTGACAAGGTAATTACACTTAATTATACCAAATCCAATTACCAAAATGATTTTCCAAACAAATTAAGAATAAGGAGCACTTACTACTCTAACATTTATAAGATTTTAGCATCATTAGAACAAAAATGAATGAGTTGGCACAATATAATTGGGTACTAATTGAAAGAAACCACATAACAAATATTGGGACATATTAGATTGAAAGAAAAAAAAACCTAGTGGCACTCTTTGAGCAAAAACACCTCAACCGGTATCCCAATATCCACACTATAAATTACTCAAAAGCAATTTGATCTCAGATTTACGTCCGATTCTCCGAGCTAATTTTTGCTGAGGTAAGCCAATGAATGCACAATAAAGCGGTGGAAAATTGCTCACTTGCACGTCTCTTCTTCTTCAATTGGTGTAAATTTTGCATTTTTTGTAACTGATTTTGCTTCATTTTGTCATCTTGTTGAATACTTCTTTCTAGTCAGTACGCAAAGTGTCACCGCCCATTGTGTTGTACAAATTAGTACAACTATATATTGTGATTCTATAATTTGATTTGTTTCATTTCAACTTTGTGAACTTTTGTATTGAATTTTATTTTGGTTTTATCAAGTGTAGCTTGATAAGGTTGAATGTTTAGTTGTACAATGCTGTGAAGAGTTGGGGAGAAGTATAGAAAGATAAAAAATGGCTGCAAGGAAAGCTGGTTTAATTGCTCTGTTTGATGTTGATGGAACTCTTACAGCACCCAGGAAGGTATAGTATGATTGCTCCTGCTTGTATTTGTTGTTTTAGTTTGATTGTTCCCCTTGTTTCTGTTACTAGGGGTGTGTTGGGTATGCAAGTAAAGAAATATTATTCTAAAAGTATTTGTATATAATCGAAGCAACATGAGGATGTGGGTGGTAGGGTGGGGATAGGGGTACAAAGGTGGGATGATGATAAGGTGTGTTGCAGGGCAAAATCAATGTGGAATGCTAATTCTAGAACTTGTTTTACCTATTTCTATTAGACAATTCATTTCCCTCATTTTTAAGGAACTTGTTTTTCTAAAGAAAATATTTTTCAATTTTTTTTATCTAAGGAACATGAGAAAATCAGATCCATAATGAAAACACCTTTATTGTAGATTAATTCGACTTTATAAATAATTGCATCCTTGATGGGCTTGAATAGAGCAGAATGGTATAGATGATTTGTATATTTAGTAGCTGAATCCAACCTATTTGAGATTGAGGCTCCATCGAATGATTCAGTGTATTCTTGCTAGCCTGTACATTTATTTTCAAAATATTGTAATGAATTTTATTGTTCTGATTCTTATTTCTTCCTTTAATTTTACAGTAAATTTACTAGTAGTGACATTTAATCACTCTCATAACGATATTGATTTCCCTTTTTTTGGTAAATTTGCATAAAAATGTCAGGAATCTACTCCACAAATGTTAAAATTCATGCAGGAACTTAGAAAGGTAGATGATTCTTTTGCCATACTCGTTTTTCTTTATTTTTTTTTTCCACATATATATTATTTTTGCTCTTACGGATTCTTTGGTTTAACAATTTTGTTGACTTACAGGTTGTTACTGTTGGAGTAGTTGGAGGTTCTGACCTTGTAAAGATATCAGAACAGCTTGGCAATACAGGTTAGCTTACGTAACATATATACTAAAGTTGGAGTTGGGATGATGAAAGGTGCTACATCAACTTATTAGAGCTCATGTTTCTAGCTCAGTATCTGAAATTCCTCACAGTATTAGGAAAGAGTAGAAGTGTAGAACTATGGGTTTACTAGCCAAGAGCACTGGACTGTGTTTTGATTTGAAATATGAAAGTACCTTTTCACTAGAAAGGCATACATAGTCTTATTGTTATAGCTCCATGTTAGCTGTTGAAATGTACCTTTTTCTGCCCAACTTTAGTGCTAAACAATCTTCGAGGTCATGCATGTCCCTTGATTTCCAATATGTGGCTATTAACTGACCTATCTAAAAGAATTTCTTGAGAATGATGACATTTTGATCTTTCTAATATTTGTGATGCAGTTACAAATGACTATGATTATGTTTTCTCTGAAAATGGCCTTGTAGCACATAAAGATGGCAAGCTTATTGGGAAACAGGTAATTTTAATGACTAGAATTTGATATCGTATCTGTATATATTACTTGTGAGTGCATATTCACTATGTTTCAAAACAAAATCTTTGGATATTGTCTTTATCAACTCAAAATAACATCCTTGTTGCCACTACTTAAGCACTTTGTACCAAGTTAAAACTAAATAAAGTCTCATGAAAATTGGAACTACCGAACAGCTTGAAGAAATTTTCTTTCTACCCATCTTCAATGTGTATCCCTTCTTTCGTTCTCCTTAGTTGTTAATTAGCAGGGTGATTTATTTTGAAATGACATGACTCCCGGTGTGCGTGCAGAGCTTAAAGTCATATCTTGGAGACGAGAAGCTCAAGGTTAGTCAATACGTTTTTCTTATTTAACGAGAAAATGTTTTATTTTTGTTATAGTGCAAAGAGGGGAGCATACCCAACTAAGTGCAGTTCGATAAAGTCTTAGTGATCCTTCTAATTATTTGTTGTTTAGCTTAAGAAAAATAATTTCGTTGAAGTGATAAATTAGTCTCTGCGTGTATACCTTTATCTGTAAGATGAAGAATAATTTGCCTAAGAGCAAAAAAGAGAGATTACTATGTAATTTGTACTTTGTTGAAAACTGCTTTGACGTGGTATTTCATAAGTTTTCGAAGCAAGGTTTATAATAGTTAACAAAAATCTGAAAACCAAGTTATTACACATTCCATGAAGAGTTAATTGTGTATGATTGTTGCGTATAATTGGGTGATAATTTATGTTTATAGCTTAGGTTCACCCAATTGAAGTAGAAGTGAGTTTATATGTAGATGTCCAAGAAATATCTTGATGGGATGCAAATGATATGCAGGAATTTATTAGCTTTACCCTTCATTACATTGCTGACTTGGATATTCCAATAAAGAGGTAAGCATATCAAAGTCTGTGTTGCTTGAATCCTCCAAAAATGCCGCACACCCATGCCAGTCTGCCAGATCCTCCAAAAATTATTTTTTGGAGGACCTGACACACACCCGACAACATTTTTGAAGGATCCAAGCAAACATAGTCAAAGGTTGAATTATCTGCATCGTTGTGGCAAACTTTTTAATCATTCTTGTTTGCAGAGGAACATTCATTGAGTTCAGAAGTGGCATGCTAAATGTGTCACCTATTGGGAGGAACTGTAGTCAGGAAGAAAGGGATGAATTTGAAAAGTATGACAAGGTATAGATAACTGCTCTAGTATTGCATATATGTTTTGCAGTAATGTACCTCCAATAGATTCTTTTTCTCTGTGATTTAAAGACAATTGAAACTATAATCAGGTACAGAAGATACGCGAAACAATGGTATCAGTGCTCAGAGAAAAGTTTGCACATTTTAATCTCACCTTCTCCATCGGAGGCCAAATTAGTTTCGATGTGAGCATCTTTAAGCCTTTTCTTGTGCTCATTGACCGCTAAACGTTTTAAGTATATTATTGACAGATGATTTGGGGATCTTGGTCATGACAGGTTTTCCCCCAAGGCTGGGACAAGACTTATTGTTTGAGATACCTTGAAGAATTTAATGAAATTCACTTTTTTGGAGACAAAACATACAAGGTAATCTTTTAGTTACTGACGTACTTGAAGCTTTCTTTTCATGTTTGGGCTGATATAAGAGTCCTGCTTTTTACTTGAATAGGGAGGAAATGACCATGAGATCTATGAGTCTGAGAGAACTGTGGGTCACACAGGTTTGCCTAAAACTTCATTCTTTTGATGTTTGAATAGTTAGTCTCTTGCATAATTACTTGAGGAATCACATTACCTGCTATTTGTTTCGGTTTTTCTTTTTTCCAGTTACTAGCCTGGAGGAGACATTGAAACAGTGTTCTGTTCTATTCCTCGGCAAGGATAATGGAAGTTCTTGAGCTTGTTGCAGTTTTCTAATACACGATTTTATGCTTGTATTCTATGCACAACCAAAATGAATCATTGCAATAATTCTTGTATTGAATTTTCTCATCAAAATTATAATGATTGTACTACTTTTTCTTGAAATTCAAACTTCGCATCCAAATAGGTAGCTCAATAATGGTCTCTTTGAGCCAAGAAAGCTTCAAGAGAATTTAGTTGTGATTATTAAAGCTTTGGTCTTTATTTATTCTTAAGAGAGTTTTGTTTTGTTCCCTCTATGGTAATCCTTTTGGTGGGAAGAGTTTTTTTCTTTACACAACATACTTTTTTTTCTTACTCTCACCATATCTATCTACAATGTAACAAGATTGGTACAATGGGAAATAAACTAGGTTTGGCTCATGTTGTGCAACACCTCTATTACAAGACTCAGAATAATAACTTTATTGCCCACTAATTAACATAGACTTCAACAAAATAGATTACCTAGAGCTAATTCACCATCCACCCGGAAGTGTATCCTTAATGGATGGAAACTTGTACCAAAGCTACCTCATGGGTCGTCAATAATGGTTGTTCAGTTAACTTTTGGCACGATATTTGGATGCGTTTTCATAATAACATTAGAAGTTGTATTCAAGATCCTCTAAATCAGGACGAGGAAAATATTAAGATCAAAGACATTTTCATCAATGGGGTTTGAAATTTTAATAGATTATTCTTCTCCTTACCGCAATCCTTTATTTTTTTTTCTATACAAAATATGTATGTCCCTAGCACGAGCTCCATTGATGATAAAATCGTGTGGCGTCTAACTTCGGATGGTCTATTCACAACAAAATTTGCTTACATGTTCTTAGACTCCAAAGAGGATAGCTCTATTCACAACAACAACAATAACTTCAATTGAATTTGAAAAATTAAGGCTCCAAATAAGATTAAGTTGTTCATTGGCTCCTCCACCACAACATATTACCTACTAACCAATATCTTAACCTTATTGGCATGAATATATCTCTTGTTTGCACATTCTACAAAAGTGCAAATGAAATCATCAACCATATTATTTTTTACTGTTCTAATGTAAAGTTATTTTGGAATACAATCATCTAGAATAACTCAAGTCCCACTCTACTCAACAATATCATTGTCATGCCCCGAGCATACACCCTGGACGTAATTGAAACTCAAGAATCATTGTTGGTCCCCAAGTGAACCTTTGGCCTGGCTCAATACTCAGCGGAAGACTTACTTAAAATTATATGAACTTAAAAGTAAGGATTTAACTCAATATCTCAAAATAGATAACTCAGAATAATTTAAAGAAAACATTTAACTGGCCAAAAGAGGTAACTCAAGTCTTTAAACATTTAACAATGGAAATGAAAAGACTACTCAACTACTACTGTCTATGAAGCCTCTAATAACTATGATAGACTTCGGGACAAGACCCACGACATCTTAATAAGACTGCAAATAAAAGTGGAATCCTTCGGAAGCAAGGAGCCTCACCAAGAAACTTTGGATTTGCAAATGGTATCAACAAAATGCCTGTTGATGACCCTAATCTGTATCTGCTTCTACATCATGAAAGATATAGGCCAAATGACGTCAGTACATGGAATGTACGAGCATGAAAGGAGAACTCTAAAGCACAGACATAAGCTTGAACTGATAAAAAGAAAGAACATACTCACATCATCTCAACTCAACTCAAGGATACTCAAATCATAAATACTGAACTCAGTTCAATATAAAAAGCAACAATAGAGATGCATTATAAAGAAAGCTTTTTAAAACAGTATATAATAACTCAATGTATTTAAAAATACAATAATAACTCTTTTTCTCTTATTTTAGAGATTCTCTAACCGACAACCATACATCGTCTCGCCCACGCTGCCAGAACTGTCCTATACGTTGCCGGAGTATAAGACATCCTCAACTAAGTGCATCCACTAATCTATGCTTAAAAACAATAAGGAATCATCTAAAAAGTATGACCCTTTTCACTCAAGTTGGCATACATGGTTTATGAGGACTTTGAGTTGTCTAAACTCATCCTTATATCGGTGCTCAATACTACTCCCAATAGTATAATTCACGCTCATGTGTTTAAAAACATTTCCTCATCCTTAAACTTTGAGATTATTACTCAAAAGGTTCTCTTAAAAGATATAGTGCTCAAAACATGAACTCATTTGGAAATCAAGGTTTCCTACTCATTTTAAATGTAAAACATTTACTCTTGGGAAAACTTAGTTCCCATATATTCATTTTGAAAAATGAAACTCAACTCTCCTCATCCTCATACTCAAGTGCTCAAGTCTTCAAACAGTTTTTAAAAGTTTGCAAAAGACTTCTCAAAATGACTCAAAGAACTCCCTTGAACTTTACTTTTAAGTCTATCTTGAATTTGAAATGTGAATTCAAGAATTATTATTTGGATATATAGGATTTCTCATTGATTAGATGTAGTTTGGATAGTTAAAATCAGGAAGAGAGCGAAGATATGTTTTAAAAGAACTTAGACGGAACGAACGACGAAAAATAGACGAAGGCAAGCGACCCTGGCTCACTGAGTGGCGCGGGGCACCAGCCCCTAAACTACAGAGCACCATTTCTAGTGTACTTCTGTAGCAGCGCGCCTGCCTCCTGGCGCATCGGCGGCGCGTCGCCCCAGGCCCTACCCAGAAAACCCGAACGAATTTTCCTCTTCGATTTTTGGCTCTAATTCGCCCAGAATCAATTCATTTCTCCCAAACTCTCTTAGATTCGTATACCCAATATAAGTAAACAAAAATCTACTCAAAAACAACTCTCAAACTTATAACATTCAGCTCAAGAACTCATTAAATTCCATTATTAAAGATTTAAGAACGAAACATCAAGAAACTCATCAAGAACCTCAATACATGGATTGTCGTGGACGAAATTTACTCAAGAAACTCATGATTGACGTGAGGGTGAATGAACCCATCACTATGAAAGCTTACATGCCTCGTAAGGATCAAATCCTTGGCGAAATTCCTCGAAGATCGTAAGAATCTTAAACGAATGCTTGAACTTCTTCTTTTTCTCCTTTTGAACTTCTCTTTAAACCTCTAAGTGTGTAGGATTTTGAAAACTGATCCAAATCAGTTTAGACCCCTATTTGGGGTAACCAAAACGTGTAAACTTAGTGGGGTAAGGAAAAGGCCAAAATACCCCTCCTTAATTTAGATGGATTTCCTTAATCGGACAAGCTGAACTCAAACGGACATATCTCCCTCACTCGAACTCGGAATTCAGCAAACGGTGTTGGAAAGAGAACTCAAAGATCTTTTATTTGATATCTCGTGTGCCACCTAACTCATCTCGTGCTGAAAGTTATGATCGTTTGAAGTTGACCCAAAACTCACAATTTAAGACTAACTTGCAAAATTCTCAACTTATCTCTTTCAAAATTGGTTCTTGCTAAAATTAGTTCTTTCTAAGACCGAGGTGTTACAATAATCTTTTCTACGGATGAATGGTGCAACACCTGGAATTTAAGTAAGAACAGTCCCTTTAATAACTTCTTATCATGGAAAGACCTAATTCCATCTTGCTTATGTCATATTTGGTTAGCTAGAAATGACTATCTCTTTAGTAAGAAGAAGGCACCCATTAATACTTATGATACCATCGCAAAAGCAACTGAATACGCCATGTTAATTGCTAAGAAAGATGCTGCTATTAAGCATACTATTAACCTAAAGTGGGAACGTCCATTACTTGGCCATTATAAACTCAATTGATGGTTCCTTCCTAGGTAATCCCGATGTAGGGGGTATTGGAGGAGTTATATGTAACAATATAGGTGATTAGATACTAGGCTTCATGAAGGGTATTTCGAATAGTACTAATGCTCTGACAGAATTATTAGCTCTTATTCAGGAGCTTAAGATTGCAAAGGATAACAACTTGATACATTTGGACATCTCCACAAACTTGATCGAGGTAACACATTTTATTAACAATGACCACAAATCGTATAAGTCTATAATTTGTGAATGTGGGTCATTGATGCAACTATTGGAAGATCCAAAACTATCGTATACCTATAGAGAGAATAACAAGGTAGCTAACCTCTTAGCCAAGAAGCAATTATTTGACTGCACAAGAATTTTGCAAGTTCCTCCAATGTTCACAAATGAAGCAGTTTGGGCAGATATACTAGGAACTGCGTCTACAAGAGAAATTTTGACTCATAATAGTAATTTGATAGCAACCAATGCTACAATATATACAGGGAATATTACCATTCTCTTATTTTGTAATGATACTTAAGCTTCTTTGCTAATAATATTATCCGGTTAACAAAAAAAAAGACTTCAATCAAACACACCATTGCTAATTCTAGCCATAAACTTGATTTCACAGAGATTACAAGTGAAATGAAATATGTTCCTTTATAGGACATGAATAGATCTTACTAATGTTTTAACACAAGACACTAAACTCAAATGACAACGTAAGACTTATGACTCGATCAGGTCCTTGTTGTTGATATAAGTTTGTTCTTTCTTAAGAAAATAGATTTTTCTTTGAATATTCTTGATTACAAAAATTAGGTTGTTTCTTGTCAAAGTGTCTAATGTAAATCATAGACAAAAACAACCTAGTAACGTTTCATTGGCTGAGAACTTTGCGCCTCTACTGTCGTGTCCACCTACCACAATAGGTATGACAACTTTACAAGTGGTCTCCATTGACTTGTCTTGAACAACCACCATTCAAAGGATCAAGTCCCTTTACTAGATATCATTTCTCAGTAGTTTATTTAATCATCAAAACATAAGAATGGAACAATCCCCTTTATGACTTGACCCTATTTTCAACCTCTATTATACCTTTGTTACTACTTCTTTCTCTTTTTATTTTTCAAAATTTTAATTCAAAAGTCTACTAATTAACAAAACATCTTAATTTCAGTAGATGTTAAAATTTACAGTATATAGAGGAACTTCAATGTTCTTGTGACATGAAATAGATGAAGCTACAATTTGTGTAACACCATTATATTATTATTTATGCTTGGACATCACAATATCGAATCATGAAAAATAGAAGGCATAAAGGTAGTAGTATAGTTTGCAATATTCTTTAGTTTGTTACAATTGAAAGAACTTTTATAGAATAAAGACTAAATTAAAATTAAAATTTATTTCTTAAGAGAGTACAACTCTTGAAAAAGAAAACACTTGAAAAAAACATTGAAAATGTTCTAAACAAATTAAAACATTTAATTAGGGGCTTGTGGACTCAGAAGGAATTTTATTTAGATATATATATATTGAATTTTCACGCAATATTTTACCCCTGACATTACCTGTAGTTGAGCAACAATCCTCTGGTGGTGGCAGTGATATTTGGGGAATAACTACCACAGTTCTTGTTTGTTGGTCCAATGGTAAACCTTTTGATGATGTTATACCTAACATGTTAAAACTTCGCAACAGAAATATTGCTTGTTGATTCATTGAATGAGATTGAAAATGACTCATAAATTCTTCATGAGTTTCACCGATTTGAGTACATATAGGGCAACGAAGAAGCGTAAGGTGAGAACTCAATGTTCGAAAGAACATAATAGTATATGCATTTGTGTTAGACATGTTAATGTGTAATGAAAAAAAAACTCTAATAATTTCGAGATATCGAATTCACCTTTTGATTTATTGAAAAGAAAGGATGACACAGAGTAATGCACCTCAATTCTACAGAATATATGAAGTAATTATAGGCCAGTACGACTCTCGACTGCACATAGCTAGCTATGGACCCCACTCATGCCAAGATATATAGCTAAATTTATTAAAGTAATAATATTAAAGTTAGATGACCTAAACACAAATAATATCTAAAGACAAAATTGATGTTTTTTCTATATGGGGATTTTTTTTCTTTTTTGTTTTAGGTGTTTTTTTTAGCTAACTAAATTTATATAACAATATGTAGTAAAAAGGGTCATAGAAAAATTAGATAGAATTAAAAAATCATTAGTGTTAAAAATAATTTATATAATTTTTTTAAAAAAAAACAGAGATCAAAAATGAAATTTAGAACTAGTTAGTGTAATAATATATTTTTGGTTAGTCTTTTCTTTTTCTTCTGTAAATGAAGAAAATTGTAAATATTGGAAATAGATTACAAACTATTATATTATGGTCATTCTTTTGTTTTCTTTTCATAAGAAGAAAATAATTAACATCTTGATTCTTTAAGCTAGATATCAAACTAATTAATTTTGTAAAAATATATCAAACTTGGCTCAAAATAAGTAATTTAGAACTCCATATATTATAATATAGTATGTTATGGTTAGTATTTCATTTTTCTTCCATAAGAGGAAAATATTTAGATTTTGTAGCTAGATTTCAATAATTTTTTAAAATGTACAATATTTTATTTAAAGTAAAGATTTAAATTTAATATTTGAAAGTAAATATTATAACATAATTTAGTATGATCAGTCTTTCATTTTTATTTTGTAGAGAAAAATAATTTAGAACAAAAAGTAGAGAATTAAATTTAAAATTCAAAAGTAAATATCATAGCATAGTTTATTATGGTCAGTCTTTCATTTTTATTCCATAAAAGAAAAATAATTTAGATTTTAAAGTAATGAATTAAATTTAAAATTAAAATTAAATATCATAATATAATTTATTATGGCCAGTCTTTCATTTTTATTTTGTAAAAAAAATAATTTAGATCTTAAATTAAAAAATAAAATTTAAAATTTAAAAGTAAATATCATAACATAGTTTATTATGGCCAGTCTTTCATTTTTATTCTATAAAAGAAAAACAATTTAGATCTTAAAGTAAATAATTATTTAAACTTAAACATAAATATCATAACATAGTTTATTATGGTCAGTCTTTCATTTTTATTCTATAGAGGAAAAATAATTTATATCTTAAAGTGAAGAACTAAATTTAAATTCTAAAAATAAATATCACAACATAGTTTATTATGGTCTGTCTTTCATTTTTATTCTGTAAAAGAAAAATAATTTAGATCTTAAAGTAAAGAATTGAATTTAAATTTAAAAGTCAATATCATAGCATAGTTTATTATGGTTAGTCTTTCATTTTTATTCTGTAAACGAAAAATAATTTAGAACTTAAAGTAAAGGACTGAATTTAAAATTTTAAAAGTAAATAAGATAACATAGTTTATTATGGTCATTCTTTCATTTTTATTCTATAAAAGAAAAATGATTCAGATCTTAAAGTAAAGAATTAAATTTAAATTAAATATTTTAGATCTTAAAGTAAATTTAAAAGTAAATATTTTGTTATGATCAGTTTTTCATTTATATTTGTAAGAGAAAAATAATTTTAATCTTAATGTAAATAATTGAATTTATATATAAAAGTATAACATAGTTTATAATGGTCAGTCTCTCATTTTTATTCTTTAAAAAAAAAAATTAATCTTAAAGTAAAGCTGAATTTAAAATTTAAAAGTAAATATCTTAACATAGTTTATTATGGTTTGTCTTTCATTTTTATTCAATAAGAGAAAAATAATTTAGATCTTAAACTAAAGAATTGAATTTAAATTTAAAAGTAAATTTCTTAACATAGTTTATTAGTCGGTCTAATAATTTAGATCTTAATGTAAAGAATTGAATTTAAAATTTAAAAGTAAATATCATGACACAGTTTATTATAGTCGGTTTTTCATTTTTATTCTATAAAAGAAAAATTACTTAGATTTTAAAGGAAAGAATTAAATTTAAATTTAAAAATAAATATCATAACAGTTTATTATGGCCAGTCTTTCATTTTTATTCTATAAAAAATAATTTAGATCTTAAATGTAAGAAATTGAATTTAAAATTTAAAAGTAAATATCATAACATAATTTGTTTTGATCAGTCTTCATTTTTATTCTATAAGAAAAAAAAATTAGATCTTGAAGCTAGATAATAAACTTTTTTTTTTTTTTTGTTTTAATTAATACCATACTTAGCTTTAAATCTTGAAAGGTAACTCAAGCTCAAGAATGGGGAGTTTTGTCGTATTTCAAATTGACAAATGTCCAAATTTTGTTATGTTTTGGCTTAGGACATTTACCTATGGTTAATATGATCGTATTTTGATCAAACTATAGAAATGTATCAACTAAAGTAAAAAAATAAACCGATTATTCATTTATTTTAAATCTTATTTTCTTTTTTAGTGTTTGATATTAATTTTGAAATTTCACTAACTAAAATTTATGCTGAAAATTCTTATTTTAAAAATAAAGGCTTCATATTAAAAGACGATTCTTTTTTTTTACTCAAATTTAAAACATCTCATCTTATAAGAATAAAAAAAAATACTTATTAGTTTTTAATCCACTACAACATTTTATAGTTAAATATTTTTTGTTTCAATTTATCAAATTACTTGTATTTAGAAAAGTTTCCCTTTATATATTTTAAAGACAAAAAAAATGTTTCATGGCACAGAAAGTGATGCGAACGATTATTATTGAATATTGCGTTGAGATGAAAAAAGAGAAAAAGCAAAAAAAAAAAAAAAAAAAATCTCATAGGGATCTCCTTTAATGACCATATGTGATATGAATTTGATTTTATTGGTTCTCCTTATAAATTTGAATTTAAAAGAAAATCATTGGGTGGTAAATAATTTTCCAAATAAGATATTTCTATTAAACTGACTCAACAAACCATGATTATTAGGTGTTTGACCATATATTTCAAATATTTTTCACTTTATTTGAAAATTATAAAGTTGTATTTAGTTATACTTTTTGCAAAGAATATTTGAAATACCTAATTGTACTTGAGTAAAATTTAAAAATGAAAAAATAAATTTTAAAATCAGGCTATAAAACCGTTTTACAAATTTGAAATACAATTTTAAGATAGAGCTAGAATTTCCATGATCAAACGATGATGTTTAAATAAAGTGAAAATTATTTTATAAGGAATATTCTATGGCCAGATTCTAAATAATTTATCATAGTAAAAATATACTCCTTCTGTTTTAAAGTAAATGATGTTTTTAGCTTGGACACACCGTTAAGAAAATTACTCATTCTTAAAAAAGAAGACATATTTTACTATATGTCTTTCCCTTATTTAAATGCCTTGAAGAAAGAAGTGATATTTTAATGGTGTAAAACTATATGTATTAAAATAAGGGTAATTTTGGAAGATTTTTTAAAAATATTTCTTGATTACGTAAAACACCACTTATTTAAAATAAAATGAGTAAAAATACCACTTATTTAAAAAATCCACGACTACTAATTAACCAACAATAAGTGATGAAAATATACAATCCACTATCTCATTTTATGTGACACAAATAAAATTTTGACATTCAACCATCTAATGTTTGACTATGAATTGAGGCATAGAAACTTTAAGTTTTTTTTAATGAAATTTAAATATTTGAATACTACGTATTTTTTAATTATAAATTATAATAATTAACAACTTAAATTATTCAAAAAATATATACAAAAATTCCGATCAAATAAGAAATTGATTACTTTAAAATTACAATTGTGACACGTAAATTAAGGTTACTCTCGAAATTGCAATTGTGACAAATAAATTAAGATCGGTTAGGTATATATGTGCAAACACATTATTCACCAAATTTGGTGTAAAGTCCAAATTGGCAAGTTTTTAGCATCAATATGACAAAAAGGGATGATTTGGCATAATATAATTGGCTACTTGTTGAAGAAAGCAAAAGACCACTTCGCAGCCTTTGAGGGAAAAGACCAAAACACCCTTTCCAATATCACAAACTATAAATTCAACTCTCACAAATCTATTCGTCCGCCAAATTTAGCTAAGGTAAGCCAATCAACTTAATTATGAGAAAATTGATGTATTACGTATTATATTATGTAAGTATTAGTTATGTAGATTTGTAAATTGCAAATCAAACACTAAGTTAATTTTATACATCAATTAACTTACCTCCTAATCAACTATCAAATGTGGTATTACTTATGCAAAATATAATATATGTATAATTCACCTTCAAACCATCTACTAGACAACTCCATGTTTCTATTTTGTAGCTATTGTTTTTTTTTTCTCACTCGGTGTTCGGTACCCACATTGGAGCCTGACTAAATCCAGACTCGCGCCTGGAAGTCCCACATTGGGGGTAAAGCACTCCCTAACAAAGACGACTCTGTATCCAAGGGAGCTCGAACCCGAGACCTCTTGGTTAAGGATGAAGGAGTACTTACCACTCCACCACAACACGTTGTTGTTTCTTTTACTAATTGTACAATTGCATTCTTTTGTTGTCATACTTCTTGTGTGGGAGAGGTAGGGGCATGGTTAAAATTATTTTTTTAGATACATGTTGAATCCCCTTCGATTAGTTCATGTGTTTACTTTTTCAAATTTTGAAACATCTTAGTGAAAATCCTGACTTCACCACTTCACCATTGATCTTACTTTTGGGACTCGACCACCATTGATTTTCTTCTTTGGAAAATATCCGTCAAAAATTTAGGAATCTACTCCAGAAATGTTGAAATTCATGAAGGAGCTTAGAAAGGTAGATGATTCGTTTGCCATATTCGTGTTTCCTTATTTCTCTTTTCCATATTATTTTTTTCTTCTCAAGGATTTTTTGGCTTAACAATTTTATCTGCAGGTTGTTACTATTGGAGTTGTCGAAGGTTCTGACCTTGTAAAGATATCAGAACAGCTTGGCAATACATGTTAGCTTAAGTAAAGTTGGAGTTGGGATGATGAAAGGCTTACAACTTCAAATTTTGTTAGTAGGGTTCAATTGCGGGGCTAGAATTTTTATTGAGGGGTATCAAAATATAAAGGAGTAAGGCCATGTAGAAGTCAATATATTGTATATCTTTTATCTAACTACACGATGTAATTTTCCAACCAAGGGGTGTCAAATACATGTGGCTACGCCACTGGGTGGAATTTGTATGTAAGGAGCTATATCAGCTTATTAGTGCACATATTTCTAGCTCAGTATCTAAAATTCCTCTCAGTATCAAGCAAAAGTACAACTTTGGTTTCACTAGCCAAGAACACTGAACTTAGTTTTGAAATTGATAACTTATACAGAACCCTTGGTTCTCATACATGGCTATTAACTGATCTTTCTTATATTTGTGATGCAGTTACAAATGATT
Source organism: Solanum raphanifolium (assembly GCA_036250405.1). NCBI lineage: Eukaryota > Viridiplantae > Streptophyta > Magnoliopsida > Solanales > Solanaceae > Solanum > Solanum raphanifolium. The sequence continues at coordinate 20,439 of JAJOOE010001751.1, forward strand.
ATGACTACGTTTTCTTTGAAAATGGCCTTGTAGCACATAAGGATGGAAACCTTATAGGAAAACAGGTAATGGCCAAAATTTTACATCTTATATCTATAATTTTACTGTCTATCTTTCAAATTGAACTTGTTGCCATGAAATAAGCACTTGACTAGATAATAGATATTGTCTATATCTTTTAATCATGTTTTGTTATTCTCTATGTTGCTCGGACTCTTCAAAAATGTCAACAACTGTGTGACGAATTTTTCAAAAGTAGTCTATTTTTGGAGAATCCGACACAGCTGTGACATCGAAAGTGAAGAGTTTGCACAACTTAGATTATTCTCTATACATACAGTTGTTATTCTCTATACATGCTTTAGTTGGATCCTAAATGTGTCATTTAAATTTAGATATGATTTACATGGAAATCGGAACCTATCTCAATCAAAATTCACAATAATTTGACTAGATAATAATCTCATGAAATATGGAATAACCAAACAACTTGAGTAATTTTCTTTCCATCAATATTCAAAGTGCATCACTTCTTTCATTCTCCTTGGTTGCTAATTAGTAGGGTGATTTCTTTTGAAATGACATGACTCCTTGTGTGTGCAGAGCTTGAAGTCATTTCTCGGAGATGAGAAGCTCAAGGTTTGTCAATGCACTTTCCATGAAAATTATAAAGTCAAGTTTGTATGTTTGTTGCATACAATTGGGTGAGGATTCATGTTTGTAGCTTAGGATCTTCCAATTGAATTTAAAATGACTTTATATGTGGATGGCCAAGACATTTCTTGATGGTATGCATGAATTTATTAACTTTACCCTCTGTTATATTGCTAACTTGGATATTCCAATAAAGAGGTGAGCATATCAAAGGGTATGTTGCTCGGATCCTCCAAAAATGTCATCGCACCCAAGTCAGTCCTCGCAACATTTTTGAAGGAACATAGATCAACGGTTGAATTATCTGCTTCATTGAGGCAAACTTCTGAATCATTCTCCTTTACAGAGGAACATTCATTGAGTTCAGAAGTGGCATGCTAAATGTGTTGCCTATTGGGGGAATTGTAGTCAGGAAGAGGGATGAATTTGTAAAGTATGACAAGGTATATACATCTTCTATAGTATTGCATATATGTTTTTGCAGTAATGTTAATCTCCAGGAGATTCTTTTTTCTCTTTGATTTAAAGATAATTTTAAAACTATATCCAGGTACAGAAGATACGCAAAACAATGATATTAGTGCTTAGAGGAAAGTTTGCACACCTTAATTTCACCTTTTCCATTTGAGGCCAAATAAGTTTCGATGTGAGTGCCTTTAAGCCTTTTCTTGTGCTCATTGATCGTTGAACGTTTTAGGCAGATGATTTGGGGATGCTGGTCATGACAAGTTTTCCCTCACGGCTGGGACAAGACTTATTGTTTGAGATACCTTGAAGAATTTAATGAAATTCCCTTTTGTAGAGACAAAACATACAAGGTAATCTTTGGTTACCGATGTGCTTGAAGATTTCTTTTCATGTCCGGGCTGATATATAATTCCTGCTTTTTACTTGAAAAGGGAGGAAATGACCATGAGATTTACGAGTCTAAGAGAACTATTGGTCACACAGGTCCGTCCAAAACTTCATTCTTTTATGTTTGAATAAATCATTATCTTGCTTAATTACTTGAGGAATCACATTACTGCTATTTTTTCTCTTTTTTTCAGTTACTAGCCCAGAGGAGACATTGAGGCAGTGCTATGTTATATCCTCGGCAAGGATATATAATGAAAGTTCTTGAGCTTGCTGCAATTTTCCAATACACGTACGATTGTATGCTTATAACCTATGAATGAGAAAAATGAATAATTGCTATAATTCTTGTATTGAATTTACTCATCAAAATTATAATTTCAGTTTTTCATACATTTGAGGTGACATGTATACCTGTGAGTCATGTGAACCAGGTTCTCTGAGAAATCCCTTGAGGTGGTCTGGTTTTTGTGAGATAATCTATGCTTTTTATATCGGCTTCATAATCCTCTTTCATGTTATGTGTAAATTGTAATGTGTGTGTACGTCATTCATTATTGCTTTCTTACCCTTATAATGCTTCAAGGTCCAATTTTGAAACATGCAAATCTAACTATTATTACAACTCAAGAATTATATTGATAACTCTTGATATGAACATGTTCTTTGATGATTCTTAGTTGACTCTCGAATAGGTCTTGCTCTATCTCTCAAATCTCTTTGTGTGATAAGTTTTCAAAGTATCAATGCAATTTTTTATATTGAAGTTCAAGATCTTTCATGAATCCAATCCTTGTTTGACTTGATTTGGAGTCAGTCAAACTTCTCATAATTCCAAGCTATGTAATTCCTTTTGTTCAATTATGATAACTTTTAATGTATTGAACTCCAAATCTGTTATCTCATGTATTCAGGTTAGTAAAACAAAAACAAAATAGATGAAATTGAAAGACAGAAAATAAAACAATCTGAGTTCACAAAGCTCATTGTGTATCCTTAAGTAATTTAATCCCCTCAAGTACCCGAGGTTGTAGATTAATTCCTCCAAAAAAAAACGAATTGCCCATTAAAGAAGTAGCGGTAATGAGAGAAATCCTCACTATTTATAGCCATCTATAGGTGTGAACATACCTATTCAGAAAAAAACAGCTCATTTTCGAGCGAATTTCAATCTTGATTAATTAAATAAATTTTGCCTAAAAGATTATCAATCAATCACGAAGGCGAGAGGGGGCACCCTCTACTTAACCCTTTAAAAGCGGAAGGAAGTGTTTCCTAATATAAGGACAATCATTTTCCTTTCTTCTATCAATATGAGATAAATGACTTTTCATTTCCCTCCAAATTGGTTCCCCACATTTCCCAATTTCTCATTCACATCTTGCTTAAACCCAGTAAATTCCTTATACAATTGAACCAAGGCTAATTACAATTCTCTAAGGTTTTCTTTTGTGTGTATGGAATAACTTCTTCTTGCATCAACAAAACAATCTCCGAATAAGTTATTTCGTTCATTGATTTGACTTGTTTAGACCTCCTTTAATACATTTTGACCCTATTTTAAAGCTCTAATATACATTCGTTACTACTTCTTTCTCTTTCTCTTTATGTTTCAAAATAATTTAATTCAAAAAACTACTAACATAACTTCTTAAATTCATTATATGTTAAAATTTACAGTGGATAGAGGAACTTCAATGTTCTTGTGACATGAATGGATGAAACTACGCCAACATGGGTTGTGGTGTACTGGTGGGAGTGCTTCACCCTTAACCAGAGGTTTCGGGTTCTAGCCTTGGGTATGGAGAAAATTCTGTTGGGAGCGCCACCCCCTAATGGGCCCTGCAGAGCGCGATCCAAATTTAGTCGGAGCTCCAATGTGGGCTCCGGACACCGAGTGGGAAACCAAAAAAAAAGAATGGATGAAACTACAATTTGTGTAATAACATTAAAATATTCTCTATGCTTGGGCATTAGAATATGGAATCACGAAAAAAAGGTATAAAAAGTAGCACTATAGTTTGCAGTATTCTTTAGTTGATCCATGCATTACCTTTTATGTTTGTTATAATTGAAAGAACTTCTATGATGGAATAAAGACCAAATTAAAATTAAAATTTTATTTATTAAGAGAGTACAACTCTTGAAAAGAGAAAACTTAAAAAAACATTGAAAATGTTCTAAACAACTGGATTTCATCATATGTATCCTGGATAGGAATGTTTAATTAGGGACTTGTGGACATACAAGGAATTTTATTTAGATCAATATCCATTGAATCTTGACGCAATATTTTGCCCCTGACATTACTTGCAATTGAGGAAGAACCCTGTGGTGGTGGAAGTGGTGTTTGGGGAATAACTGTTGTGGATCTTGTTTGTTGCTCTGATGGTAAATCTTTTGACGACGTTATACCTAACATGTTAAAACTTCGTAACAGGAAATGTGCTTGTTGTTTCATTGAATGAGATTGAAAATGACTCATAAATTCTTTATGAGTGCCACCGATATGAGTATATATATAGGCAACGAAGAAGTGTAGGGTGAGAACTCAATGTTCGAAAGAACATAACATTATACATATCTGTGTTAGACATGTTAATATATGTAATGAAAACAAATTCTAATATTTTTTAAAGAGATATCAAGTTTACTTTTGATTTATTTAAAAAAGAAAGAATGATACTGAGTAACAGGGGCGGATTTACGTTGAACCATGGGGGTTCATCCGAACCCTCATCGTCGAAAAATTACACTATATATATACGATTAAAATTTTAATTTATGTGTATATATATAATATTGAACCCCCTGAACATACACCAAAGGCATAGCTCAGTGGCGTTGTGGGTTCAAGAATTCGCGCAGCTGCACGCAAGGTCGCGTGTTCGAATCCGAACAGAGACAATTTTTTATCAGCTTATATTTTAGGCAGGAATTTAGGATTTATTAGTTTAATCCCTAATTACAAGTCAAATATTAAAAAACCTTTTTCTTCTTTATTTAAACCCTGATAGGGTATTTAGGATTTATTGGTTTAATGACTTAATCCCTAATTACAAAGTCAAATATAAAAACCCATTTTCTTCTTTTAGGATTTTTTCACATTTTTTTTTTCATCGCTCTTCTTCCTTGCTGGGCGCCGCTGCTTGCCTGCTTGCTGTTTTGTTGCGTTTTTCATCGCTCTTCTTCCTTGCTGGGCGCCGCTGCTTGCCTGCTTGCTGTTTCTCTTGCTTTTTTCATCGCTCTTTTTCCTTGCTGGGTGCCGCTGGCTGCTCGTTGTCGTTGCTGCTTGCCTGCTTGCTGCTTCTGTTGGATTGGGCATTATTGAAATTTGAAAACTTGAAGTATTTCGATAAGTTTTTGGTTCCCTTTTTTCTTACTAGATTTCTATATACCTTATTTCGTTGATGTGCTTTCTTTTAGTTGGCTGAATTATTGATATCATTGAAGTTTCATTTTTTTTGTTGGCTAATTTAATATATTTTCTTAATCTAAAATTGGAGAGATAGAGAAATATAATGTAATAATCAAATAACCATTGCTTAAGCTTTTTGGTTTTGGTCCTTATTGTGTGTATGTTTTTTTTTTAATAGTTCTTATTGTGTGTTTAATTCTCTTAAATTCTAACTAAACTTTTACTTTACAATCTAGTCTTGAAGTATTTTACCCCAATATCGAAATCAAGTTTAGCCTCTCATAGTCATAGTCAATCTAACCAAGAAGAAAATGTCAATCATTCAGAAGTACCATCACATTCTTCTCAAGAATTTGATTTGAGTACTTTAAAGTTTGATCCCGGTGAAAGAATTTCAATATTGAATTATCATCCAAATCATCGTGATGTTATTAGAAGGGCATACCTTGTGAATGGTCCTTGTCAACCTCGCTTGGAGGTGCATGAGTACCCTCAAACAAATATTTTTGGAGCAATGTGTCGTTTTAATCATGAATGGTTTGATGATGTATATCATGATTGGTTGGAGTACAGTGTTAGTAAAGATGCAACCTATTATTTGTATTGCTATCTATTTAAAGATCATAATATTAATCAAGGTGGAGGTGAAGTATTTTCATGTACAGGATTTAAGAATTGGAATAAAAAGAGTGGTCTTGACAAGCATATTGGTCTACAGAATAGCCCACATAATCGATCAAAAAAGAAATGTCAGGATTTACTACGACAACAACAGTCGATTCAATCTGCATTTGAGAGACAATCTAATCAAATTAAACATGGATATTATATCCGCTTAAGTGTTTCGGTTGATGTAGTAAGACTTCTAATAACTCAATGACTCGCATTTCGAGGTCATGATGAATCTAAATCATCACTTAGTAGGGGTAATTTTCTTCAGATTCTCTCATGGTATGCAAAAAGGTGTGATAAAATTTGTGATTATGTACTTGAACATGCCCCTCAAAATGATCAAATGACTTCTCCAATAATTCAAAAAGATATTGTGATTGCATGCAAGATAGAAACAGTTAAAGCTATTCTCGAGGAACTAAATGGTGACTACTTTGCCTTACTAGTTGATGAATCTTTTGATATTTCACGCAAGTAGCAAATGGCTATTGTATTACGATATGTTGATAGAATGGGATTTGTGATGGTGCGACTTATTGACATTATTCATATTTAAGATACTAGTGCATTATCCCTGAAAGAGACAATTATCAATTTACTTGCTCAACATCCTTTGAGTCCATCACGTGTGCGTGGACAATGTTACGATGGGGCAAGCAATATGCAAGGTGAGGTCAATGGACTTAAAATGTTGATTAGGCAAGAAAGTAGATTGGCTCATTCTATACATTGTTTTGCTCATCAACTTCAACTAACTCTTGTTGGGGTCTCTAAAAAGTGTGTTGAAGTGGGAAAACTTGTAGTATTGGTTTCAAATATTTTTAATGTATTGGGATCTTCTTTTAAGCGTATGGATGATTTACAAGATTCTCAAAAAGAAGCAATTCAAGATGCACTAGATATGGGTGAACTGACAACCGGTAGGGGCTTGAATCAACAACTTGGTCTTTCAAGAGCTTGTGATACTCGTTGGGGATCTCATTTTAAATCCTTTAACAATTTTATTCTTATGTTTGGCTCTATTGTTGAAGTTCTTGAATCACTTGCTCTTGATGCACGAAGTATGGATGAAAGAGCCAAGGCAATGAGACATCTTGAATCTTGTCGAAACATTTGAGGTTGAGTTCATGTTGAATTTGATGAGAGATGTATTAGCAATCACAAATGAGCTCAATAAATGCTTACGAAGAAAGGAGCAAGATGTTGCAAATGCCATGCTACTTGTTGAAGTAGCAAAGAAAAGGTTGCAAGTTTTAAGGGATGATGGATGGAATTCTCTTATTGCTAAGGTATCTATATTTTGAACCAAACATGAAATTTTGATACCTAACTTTGAGGAGCCATATGTTAGCTCTTTAAGATCACGGCGAAGACTTGCTCACTATACAGTCTTACATCATTACCGTGTTGAAGTGTTTTGCAATAATATTGACTGGCAACTTCAAGAGCTTAATGATCGTTTTAATGAGGTAGCTACTGATTTACCCCATGGAATTGCTTGTTTGAATCCAATTAACTCGTTTTCAAGTTTTGACAGCAAAAAAATAACGAGGATGACTGAATTATATCCAGATGATTTTGATGTATTTAATATGGATACTCTTGAGAATCAACTTGCAAGTTACATTGTTGATGTTCGTGATGTTGATGAAAGGTTCTCTGATCTAAATGGACTTTGTGATCTTTCCAAAAGATTAGCCCAAACAAAAAAACATTCAAATTATCCTCTGGTGTTCCGCTTAGTGAAACTTGCTCTACTTCTACCAGTTGCCACTGCATCCGTTGAAAGAGCTTTCTCGGCAATGAAGTTTATCAAGAATGACTTGCGAAGTCAAATGAGTGATGATTTTTTTAGTGGTTGTTTGGTGCCTTTTGTAGAAAAAGATGTATTTGATAGTATTCCTAATGATGCTATTATTAAGACATTTAAAGATATGAAACCTCGTAGAGTACAATTGTAATGATCTATTTAAGTTTTTAGATATATGTATGTGCTCTATTATTTACGTGATTAATTTTTTTTTGAACCCCCTTGATGAAAATCCTCCCTCCACCACTGCTGAGTAATGCACCTCAATTCTATGGAATATATGAAGAATTTATAGGTCAGTAAGACTCTCAGTTGCACATAGCTAGATGCGGACCCCGCTCATGTCAAGATATATAGTAAATTTATTAAAATAATAATATTAAGGTTAGATGACAAAAACACAAATAAAATTAAATAGAATTAAAAAAAATCATTAGTGTTAAAAATTAAATAGAATTAAAAAAAATCATTAGTCTTAAAAATAATTCATATTCTTTTTAAAAAAAAAATAGAGACCAAAAATGAAATTTAGAACTAGTTAGTGTAATGATATTTTTTTTGGTTAGTATATTATTTTTCTTATATAATAAAAAATTGTAAATAGATTACAAACTACCATATTATGGTCATTCACTTATTTTCTTTTCATAAGAAGAACATAATTTAGATCTTGATTCTTTAAACTAGATATCAAACTAATTAATTTAGAAATAAATGTATCAAGCTTGGCTTAAAATAAGGAATTTAGAATTACAAAAATTATAATATAATTTTATTTTTAAAAAAACATAGACCAAGAATGAAATTTAGAATTAGTTGGTGTAATAATATTTTTTTGGTTAGTCTTTTATTTTTCTTCTTTAAACAAAAAAAATTGTAAATAGATTACAAACTACCATATTGTGGTCATTCTTTTATTTTCTTTCCATAAGAAGAAATAATTTAGATCTGGATTCTTTAAGCTAGATATCAAACTAATTAATTTTGTAAAAATTTATAAAAAAAATTATACTATAGTATACTATGGCTAGTATTTAATTTTTCTTCTGTAAAAAGAAAAAATATTTAGATTTTGTAGCTAGATTAATATTATTTAATTTTTTTAAAAATGTATGAAATTTGATTTAAAAGAAAGAACATAATTTAAATTTTGGTTCTTTAAACAAGATATCAAACTAATTAATTTTATAAAAATGTATCAAACTTGGCTTAAAATAAGGAATTTAGAACTACATAAATTATATTTATAAAGAAAAATTAAACATTGACCAAAAATGAAATTTAGAACTAGTTAGTGTAATAATATATTTTTTGGCTAGTCTTTGATTTTTCATCTATAAGAAAAAAAAATTGTAAATAGATTACAAACTACCATATTGTGGTCATTCTTTTATTTTCTTTTCATAAGATGAAAACAATTTAGATCTGGATTCTTTAAGCTAGATATCAAACTGATTAATTTTGTAAAAATGTATCAAAAATTATAATATAGTATATTATGGCTAGTATTTAATTTCTCTTCCGTAAATAGAAAAAAATATTTAGATTTCATAGATAGATTTTTTTTTAAATGTACAAAATTTGATTTAAAGTTAAAAAATAATAATAATTTAGATCTTGATTCTTTTAACTAGATATCAAACTAATTAATTTTGTAAAAATGTATCAAACTTGCTTAAAATAAGGAATTTCAGAACTACATAAGTTATAAAAAATTAAACGGAAAAGGGTCTAAAATACCCTTCAAGTATAGGAAATGGAACAAAAATACCCTTCTTCCACTTTTGGACTCCAAAATATCCTTCCATCAACCTATATGGACCTATATTACCCTTTCACTTAACAGATTCTTTAAGAGTAATAAGTATTCCTTCATTAATGACGTGACAACCTTTAATTGGCTGAAATTTAAATTAATATACCATCTTTAGTAATTCAAATCAGTTCTTCATCTATTCATCCACAGGCATTAACAAATTAGCGAAACCCATTGGTAAATTCCAGAATTAAGGGAAAACAGAGGATCAAAATAATTACCAAAGGTGATACACAAATGGGCAATCTTTAAGTCTCTTACAAAGAATCTTCAATACCCACCTAGCTGCTATACCAAACAAATTGGGTTCCCTAACATTAATCCCTAAATTCAACTAGTAAAAAAAACACTATACTTTACCATAAAGAAGAGCAATGCAGTTCACTGTTTGAAAAGACTAACAAAAATACCATCTTTAGCAATTCAAATAAGCTCTTAAGCTATACATCCATGACACAGTAACAAATTAACAAAACTCCATTTGTAAATTTCAGAAATTGGGTAGAAAACAGAAGATGTGAATAATCCCCAACAACAAATCAGACCGATCAAGTGTTCGATCTAAGACATTTTGAGAGTTTCTATTTTAATTGCTTGATGTTTTTATACTGTTATCTTTTCTAATAAGTGGACAATTGACTACTACTCCTTCACTCTATGCAAACAAAAATTCCTGATATAAAGAAATGTGTGGATATAGTTGCTACTTTGCAAGCTAAGAAGGACAACAATGTGGTTTGTCCCAGTGAACATGTTTTTTCGATGAATGTAACTTTACTGAAGCACTCTTAGATATTTTCATTTTAGTTGAATCTTGAATTAGTGGAGTATTTTCCTATTTTATTTAATTAGGTTTGTAATTTGATGGAAAGGTAAACTGTATGCAGCGCAGGGATTTTTGAGCATTTCTCTGTTGAGAAGAAGCTGGGCTTGGAGAGTATGAAGTTGAGGAAGCAGCTTTAATGGTGGAGAGTATTTTTGGATAATTAAAATTTCAGCCAATTAAAGGCCGCCACGTCAATAATGAAATTATTAATTATTACTTTTAAAAAATCTGTTAAGTGAAAGGGTAATATAGGTCCATATAGGTGGAGGGAAGGGTATTTTGGAGCCCAAAGGTGAAAGGAGAGTATTTTTGTTCCATTACATGTACCTGAAGGGTATTTTAGGCTCTTCTCCAAATATTAAAACATAGACCAAAAATGAAATTTAGAACTAGTTTGTGTAATAATATCTTTTTTTGTTAGTCTTTTATTTTTCTTCTATAAGAAAAAAATTGTAAATAGATTACAAGCTATCATATTGTGGATTCTTTTATTTTCTTTTCATAAGAAGAAAATAATATAAATTTGGATTCTTTAAACTAGATATCAAACTGATTAATTTTGTATAAATGTATCAAAAATTATAATATAGTATATTATGGCTAGTATTTAATTTTTCTTCCTTAAAAAGAAAAAAATATTTAGATTTTGTAGCTAGATTTAAAATTATCTATTTTTTTTAAGTAAAGAACATAATTAATTTTGTAAAAATGTATCAAACTTGGCTTAAAATAAGGAATTTAGAACTACATAAATTATAATATAATTTTTATGAAAATATAATATTAAAATATAGACCAAAACTGAAATTTAGAACAAGTTAGCGTAATAATATTTTTTTGGTTAGTCTTTTATTTTTCTTCTGTAAGAAAAAAAATAAATGTAAATAAATTGCAAACTACCATATTGTGGTCATTCTTTTATTTTCTTTTTATAAGAAGAAAATAATTTAGATATGGATTCTTTAAAATAGATATCAAACAGATTAACTTTATAAAAATGTATAAAAAATTATAATATAGTATATAATGGCTAGTATTTAATTTTTCTTCCGTAAATAGAAAATAATATTTAGATTTTGTAGTTAGATTTAAATTCTTTTTTTTAAATGGACGAAATTTCATTTAAAGTAAAGAACATAATTTAGATCTTGATTCTTTAAATTAGATATCAAACTAATTAATTTTGTAAAAATGTATCAAACTTGGCTTAAAATAAGGAATTTAGAACTACATAAATTATAATTTAATTTTTATATATAAAAAAATAAAACATAGACCATAAATGAAATTTAGAACTATTTAGTGTAATAATATTTTATTTGTTTAGTCTTTTATTTTTCTTCTATAAGAAAAAATATCGTAAATAGATTACAAACTACCATATTGTGGTCATTCTTTTATTTTCTTTTCATAAGAAGAAAATAATTTAGATTTGGATTCTTTAAACTAGATATCAAACTGATTAATTTTGTAAAAATGTATAAAAAATTATAATGTAGTATATTATGGCTAGTATATAATTTTTCTTCCATAAAAAGAACAAATATTTAGATTTTGTAGCTAGATTTTATTTATTTTTTTAAAACTGTACGAAATATTATTTATAGAAAGAACATAATTTATATGTTGATTCTTTAAACTAGATATCAAACTAATTAATTTTGTAAAAATGTATTAAACTTGGCTTAAAATAAGGAATTTAGAACTACATAAATTATATTATAATTTTTATATAAAAAAAATTAAAACATAGAACAAAAATGAAATTTAGAACTAGTTAATGTAATAATATTTTTTTTATTAGTTTTTTATTTTTATTCTACAAGAAAAAAAAATGTAAATAGATCACAAACTACCATATTTTGGTCATTCTTTTATTTTCTTTTCATAAGAAGAAAATAATTTAGATCTGGATTCTTTAAGCTAGATATCAAACTGATTAATTTTATAAAAATGTATCAAAAATTATAATATAGTTTATTATGGCCAGTATTTTATTTTTCTTCTGTATAAAGAAAAAACATTTAGATTTTGTAGCTAGAATTAAAATTATTCATTTTTAAAAAAATGTACGAAATTTGATTTAAAATAAAGAATTCAATTTAAAATTCAAAAGTAAATATCAAAACGTAATATATTATGACCAGTCTTTCATTTTTATTTGGTAAGAGAAAAATAATTTAGATTTTAAAGTAAAGAATTGAATTTAAAATTTAAAAGTTAATTACATAATATAGTTTATTATGGTCAGTCCTTCATTTTTATTCGGTAAAAATAAATAAATTTAGATCTTAAAGTAAAGAGTTGAATTTAAATTTAAAAGTAAATATCATAGCTTGGTTTATTATTGTCTGTCTTTCATTTTTATTCTGTATAACAAAATAATTTAGATTTTAAAGTAATTTAAAATTTAAAAGTAAATATCATAACATGAAAAATTAAAAAAGCGTTATTCAATAAATATTTTCCTTCATGCCAAACACACCCTTGTCAAATAAAATACCCAAATAAGAATGAAAAATAAGTAATAATGTGATAGGACTTACTCACTAAAGATGCTTCACCATTCAAATGCATTTACCTATTTTAAAAAAAATTTATTATTATTATTATTTATTTTTATTTTTTGGGGTTGGGGTTGGGTTGGGGTGGCTTAGGACATTTATCTATGGTTAATATTGTAGATATTGAAATTTTATTGGATATATTCATATTGAGTTTTGGATTAAATCTAAAATTCATGATATGTAGATCAAGTCAAATTTTTGGTTAGTAAAGTTAGATTAATGTTTAAGTTAAAATTATATGACTTAAACGAAGTCAATTACATTAGGGCCAGTCTGTTAGTTGACAAGATGAGCCCAACCCATGTTCTTCAAGCTCAAGGTCCGCTAGAATTATTTGGAGACCAAAATACCCTCAAGTCTAGTTAAAGACTATATAAAAGAGTCTTCATAAGGCTAGAAAGAAAAAAAGATATATAAATAGAGAAACTTTGTTTTTCGGTGGTGATCCGTAAGTCTTCCTCATACAAATAAGTCTGTCTCCAAGTGGAGGGCTGCAAATTATCATACCTCCACTATTGTGATCAAAGCCCGACTCCACGTTTGTGGTGAAATTCCAACAAGTATTCCATCAATTCAAGAGCAAAGTGAGCTCTTGAGTTAGCAGTCATAAGTAGAAGAATCAGCGGATTGCATCTTTTTCTATACGTTTTTATAAAGATTGTAACCCCCGCATAAATTATTGAAATCAAATATTATTACTAATCGCTATTTTTCTTATCTTGAATATTATTTTTCAAGAATAAAATTTAGTTGTTTACAAATTTGGCA
>JAJOOE010001752.1:0-24576 GCA_036250405.1 Solanum raphanifolium
CCCCCCCCCCCCCCCCCCCCCCCCCCCCCCCCCCCCCCCCCCCCCCATAAGCACATCACAAACCACATCAAATCCCAAGGCAAACTGAACTGACATATATGAATAAGTAGAACTCGGATCAAACAAAATAGTAGCCATCCGGTCATAGACAAGAATAGTACCTGTGATCACTGCATCAAACACCTCAGCCTCGGTCTTGCGCGAAAAGGTATAAAACTGAGCCCTGTCATCTTGACGAGCAACCTCCTTGCCTGGCTGCACTGCTTCTCTAACTACATTCCCTCATCGCCCACCTTGTGGACGTCCTATGCCATTACCATCGCTGCCCGCTGGTACCACTGCTCTTGTCTTCTGCTACACGGGGTCATTCATGGGTAGATGGGGACAATCTCTCCTCATATACCCAGGTTCTCCACAATTATATCAACTGTAGTCAAAATACGGCCTATTGCCAAATGAAGGTGTGGCTCCCTGACTATCCTGAATAGGATTTTGCTGTGAAGTTCTTGAGTAATCACCTGTAGAAGCGGGCATGGCTGATTGAATTGGCCGGGCTGAAAGTGCCGGCCTACCTGAACCTCTGTAGTAGGAACCATAAGAGTTACATGTGTTCTTGGGCTTCTTAGCCAAAGCCTTGGCCTTCCCATCACGTCGAACTCCTTCCATTTTCTTCATAAAGTCTATCACCTGAATAAAACTTTATCTACAAAGGTCATGTGAACAGACACTACTTGCAACTCGAGGTTCAATCCCTTGACGAATAGACGATTCCTATCATCCTCTATAATCACCAACTAGGTAGCATATCTGGACAAGGCATGGAACTTCACCTCATAGGCAGCTATAGTCATACCACCCTGCTCCAAGGCCATGAACTCATCCTTCTTGCAATCCTTCAAAGTTTGGGGCACATACTTCTACAGGAACAAATCATGGAACTGCGTTTAAGTGAGTGGGGGCAAGACTGGCGATCTGCATTTCACATAGGCCCTCTTCAACTACTTAGCCTCACCTTAAAGTTGAAAGGTCACGAACTCTACTCTATGTTGGTGTATAATGCCTAACTTGTGAGGCCTCTCATAGCAATCCAGAATGAACTCACATGCATCCTCCCTCTCAGAACCATGGAACACAGGTGAGTTAGAATTCAAAAACTTAGTCAACATCTCATGCTCAGTACCAGTCATCACAGGACGCAATATGGGACGGAAGAAGAAATATGTGCCTAATGCTCTATCCACCCTGGGAATAGTAGCAGCAACAGGGCGGTTGGTCGGAGGTTGATCAGCTTGCCCTATGGGATGGACTCCAGGGATGGCCAACCCCTTTAGAAAAGTTATGATCTGCTGAGTTAACACTAGGTCTAATGGAGGAATTCCAGTATTCTTAGCCTATGCATCCTCCTTTGGTCCAACATCCTTCTCGTCTTCGATCTCTACATTCTCTTCCACCTCTTCTTGGGCTGCAGAAGGGGACTCTTCCCTGGGAACATTCTCAAATGGGGCTCCACCCCTGGCGGGTGCTACACTTCCTCGGCCTCTGCCCCTGCCTCGACCACGGCCTCTTGTTATGGGCCCCTATGCTAGCTCATTGATGGGAGCTATCGGCCTGACACCATTGTATCGCGTGTTAATCATCTGCGGATAGAAGAGTGAAGGAGAATAGATACCAATTTGGATCACCAAATACCAATTAGAAACAAGTCATCGCACGAAAGGAGAAGAAGACAGAGAAATTTCCTAAAGTCTTGTAGCCTCTCGAAAAAATGCAGACATCTCTATACGATTTCGCAAGACTTTACTAGACTCGTTTTGGTATAATGAGATCAACAAACCTAGGGCTCTAATACCAACTTTGTCATGACCCTGACCGCCGTGATTGGCACCCACACTAACCTTCCGATGGGAGAACCACTACTACCACCCGACTAAGCAACTTTAAGAAAACTAAACCATTTAAAGATACGGAAGCAGGTTTAAACGAAGAAACAAATAAGGAGTTCCCATAAAATCTAAAAGTCTAACAAACAACTATCGCAAAAATCAACTCCTAAAACTGAAAGTTATTGTACCAAAACTCTACTAATCAACAAGTCTAAGAAAAAGGGGTGCAACCCTGAAACTAAAACATGAAAAAAGTCTAACTATATAGTCTGTGTCCGAAAAGAATGGACTAAACTAATGATGGATCCATGGCAGCTTGAAAGAACTAGTTCACCCTTGAATCTGGTCTCAGTCAATGGTCTCCTAAATGAGGTATGGCAATAGCTACCTGAAGATGCCAATACTCAACAAAGAAAGAGCAAGTACTGTATCAGTACATAAAACCACAATGTACTGGTAGGATCATGCAACAGTAAGCACATATATACAGAATGTATAATTCAATTATCGTTTTAATAGCAAGATACAGTTTCTCAACATCAATGACATGCAAATATAAATGTAACAATCACATGTGGTTCTCTCATAGAACCCACACCCAAAATGTTAGTGTGTCGGAACGTGACACCCAATCCAATATATATGTGTCGGAACGTGACACCCGGCCTAATATATGTATCGGAACGTCACACTCGATCCAATACATGTGTTGGAACGTGACACCCGATCTAGTCAACACAACCACAATCATAATCACAATCACACACATAATGAACAGTGCACATAGTCACACAGTCAAGTAATGAGTTTATGGCATGTAATTGTTCATACTTAATCATTTCCTTAGGTTCGATTCATGTTTCCCTATTCACATACATGCATGCATACAATGAAGCAATTAAAAACATATATAACACAACAGGAAGTCAAATCATCACCTACCTCAAAACCAAGCTTGAATACTTCTAAGACACTTGAGCCTTCCCATTCCAGAGTCTTTCTGTTTGTTCTTGGTCTAAAATAGGTAATTAAAGCAAGGATCAATAAAAAAGTCCTAATTTACTCGAATTATATCAAAATATCAACCCAAGGCCAAACCCATGATCCTAATGTTCAACTAGTACTTTTCCACCATTAACTTTAGGCCAAAACCCTCCCCTAACAATAATTTACGAGGATTCTAAGTTCTAAGAATCGAAATATGGATTAGGGGAGTAATTAACATACCTTTAGCGCGAGAATTTGTGGGATTCTGATAAGAAATTTCCCTGGGTCGTCTCTTAGCTCTTAAGAATGAAGTTTTGTAGAAAATAACGTTTTGAGGGTTTTTTCCCGATTTAAGTCGCGACTGGCCAAACAGGGCGGGCCTCATGCCGTCACAGTGGCCCCGCCTTGGCAGGACTTATCCTACCTCAGTGGCTTGGAAGGAGACAAAAACTCAGAATTTGATTTCCAAGCTCCCATTTCACAACACGCCTTTAAACCTGGACGTTCTAAAACTATCATTTCACGCCAAGATCAGTTTCATGAGTTCCACTCACCCGAATTCATTTCTGTAAAGCCGTACATGCTCTTAAACGTCTTGGATATCCACTCATGTGATCAAACTCATAATTAAATCCCTCATCCACTTTCAGATTACTGTAAACCTCACCTGACTCAGAATTCATCCAAGTCTGGCCTAGGCTAGAAATTCCCAAGTTACTATTCAAAAGTTTTTGGCCCAAATTCCTTCTCCACTGGTTTTTCCATAACGACAGAAACAAGTCGTAACACAAAATATTTATCTTTCATTCTCATTTTCAGTTAATTTTTTATTGCATTTTTATTTGTAACCTTCTTTTTAACATTTATTGGATTTTAACTATGCCAGAACCTGGGCCCTTTTTTTAAAAATTAAATAAAATATATTGAGATAAAATGAGAAAAGAGTTCGACTTATTTATTGCTACCTGTCATGTTTGCAGTATTGGACTCAAATCATTTTTAAATAACAAGCCTAAAATGGAGACCCACTTTGTGTTGTGGGTTCTACAAGGATAATGAGGAATGGGGCCCTCTTGCCAAGCCTTATAAAAGATAGTTAGGGAGACTCATATAAGACTAAGAGTCTCTAGGAAAAAAAATGAGTTCTAAGATCTTGACACGTAACTGGACCTACTAAATGCAAGGTTATTTAGTAGTTAGCTTTGACATTTTATTGGCAAAAAAAGTAAATTGGATTTGATCAAAATATTGATATATTCGAGATTAGTTTCTGAGATGGTCACAAATACATGAGGATATATTATTAAAGTTACTTTTTAAGACAATGAAGTCATAAAAATATTTTCTTTATTTTTTCTAGGCATATATTTTTCCATCATGCCCCTCTACTAATTGATTGTTTCATCTTGGAAGGAGATTGAGTTGGGATAGGAATCCTGTATTACAAATTAACCCCTTTTACATATTTTACCCTTTCATTATTCATCATCCTCTCCCTGATCCATGACATCACAACTCAACAGTTGTTCACCCCCTTCCCTCCATCTCATCTTTGGCAATGCATTCCTTCCTTACCCAACTGATTTACCTTCCACTAGGAAAAAGCCTTTTCTCTGCCTATCAAGGTTTAGGTAGATAGGAAGAAATCATCTAAAGTTTTTTTTTATCCTTTTTAGTATGTAAACCCTAGTCTCCATGATCGTTACTCACTTCATTACTCTCTAGTTTACTTCCTTGGGTGCATTGTGGCTGACTTACCTCTGAAGTTTCTGGTACATTGTTGCCAATGGTGCGCTTAAAGCCCCAACAAATTTTAAAGCCGCAAGATTTGAGTTCCAAAATTTGGAATGTTGCACTCTAGCCCGTAATCTTCCTTGCGAGTAAAAGTAATCATGAGAGATACAACAAATTGGATTTTTGGTGTGTGTTGATTTAATGTATTGCACCTAACATTTTATTTATTTGAGCTTAGTTGTTTTGTTTCATTATCTGACTGTGTAGTAAGTCATTTGACTCTTCTGTGAAGCTATGGGATGTTGAACATGGGCATCTTCATCACAACTTTAATGGTGACACAGGTAATGGATGTGAACTCATTATGTCTACTTGGACATAGGATATATTAAGACACTGTTAATAAAATTACATTTTTTAACTATTAGTCTTCACATCCTTGTAAGTTACTAACTTAACTTTTAGCTTAAGTAATAAACAGGTTGCCTAACGTGTTCCAAAAAAAAGTAGTAAGAATAGTAAGTAAAAACATAATATTTTATGTGGAAAACACCTGACTCAAAATGTGTAAAACAACCATGACATGTACCACTATAGGATTTAACTCCAAATTCACTAAGGCCTCATTTATTTTCATTAAAATGAATGTCTGAATCTGAATGCGTGTTGAATAATTAAGATGTTATCTCTAGATCTGAACACTCAATCCAAAAACATATAAGAATAAAAAAGGCAACCCAAACAAATGTCTAACCTCTTATTAACTACAACTAGTTCTTAGTTTTATAAATAATAACATCTGAATGCACGTCTAAATTAATAAGTAATATTTTTGTGCATGTGTGTAAATACTTGGTGTGAGGCTACTACTTTATTGAGACATTCTTGGCAGAGATTTAAAAACATATAAGAATAAAAAAGGCAACCCAAACAAATGTCTAACATCTTATTAACTATAACTAGTTCTTAATCTTATAAATAATATTATTACGTGAATTTAAATGCTTAGTGTCTTTTGACAATATGAACTAAAAAACAAGAAGTATGTAAGAATAAAAAAAGCAACCCTAAATTAATGCTCCCTCTGTCCCAGTTTATATGTCTTACTTTCCTTTTTAGTCAGTCCCAAAAAGAATGATATATGTCACGACCCGAGCCTACACCTCGGACCTGGCCGACACTCGAAAACCATTGCTGGTCCCCAAGCAAACCTTCATCTTGGCTGACTACAAGCGGAAGACTAACTCAAGCATACATAAGCATCAAATTGAAACAAAAGTTTTAAAACAGTTTACTGAATCTCAAAACTGAACTGAATATAATGAGTATGAAACATAAGTTTTAAATAAAACATCTGAAAGTGAAAGACTCTTCTAAACTGTCTATCTATGAAGCCTCTACTATGAATAGATGAGTGCCGAGACAAGACCCACGACTACTCAAAATGTTACTAATACTAACAACTCATTAAATTGGAGTCCTTTGAAAGCAAGGAGGTCTTACTCAAAAGCAGATGAGCGGATGAAATGATCTCAACAGACTCTTGTTGAGGATCCTAAGAACCTGCATATGCATCATTAAAAGATGTATGTCGAATGAAATCAGTACATTGAATGTACGAGTATGTAATATAGCTGAATAACAAATAACTGAAAGAAATGACTGCAATAGATAACAATATTCTCAAGCTGAATGTAAAGAAATAAAAGAGTTAAATCATTTAAAGCTTTACAAAACACTTTCTCATCTCTGAACTCAACATAATAAGTGATATATAAAAATACACTTTAACTCTATCGGGAGATTCTCTAACCGAAAACCATCACTATGAGCTACGTGATGATACATCCTCTCGCCCACGCTGCCAGAACTGTCATATACTTTGTCGGGGTATAGAACATCCTCAACTAAGTGGATCCACCAAGAAATACGGATTCATCTAAAAGGTATGATCCTTTACCCATGTTGGCATACATGATTTATGGGGGCTGTGAGTTATCTAAACTCTCCCCCATATCGGTGCTCAATACTACTTCCAATAGTATATATACTCATGCTCAATGTTTTAAAAAAATATACTCTTCCTCTGGTTTGAGATAATTGCTCAAACTACCCTCTTAAAAGAGGTAACTACTCTTGAAATATCTTTTGAACTCATAACTCATTTAGAAATCTCAATTTCTCTTTTATCAATGTAAAAATTGATACCTCTAGGAATACATAGTCCTCTTATACTCTTACTCAATTCATACTTGAAAACTATTTCTCAAAAACATATTAAAATCATAGTTTAATATGATCATTGATGACTCAGGAAGTCATACTGCATAAACATTGATCGTATATCTAGATACCATACTGCTCATACATTGATGGCATACTCGATTGTCATAATAAACATGTTTTAGAAAGTTTTTTCTTAAAACTCATCTTTACTTCCTTAAAAACTCGTTTTAAAACTCAATTGTTGGCTTTTGAAAAAAGCTTCTCAAGATTTATAAGTCAACTCATAGGTTTCATGTGGAATTATGGACATGAACGACTGAAGTAAGGGATCTTAATTGCAATATGGAAGTTCAGTACTTAGAACTCAACAACACTACTCATCTAACAAATACTCAATTAATAGGGTTCATGTTGAAATATAGACATGAACGGATCAACTCAAGAATCTTTATGCGTAACATATAGCAATTCAATAATTAGAAATAGAATTTCAAAAGGAATCTAAAACTCAAGAACTCAAAATTAACTCGTCTCAAGAATACTCAAATCTAGGGGTAGAATCCTAGATTACTCTTTTAATGATTTGAAAGTAGATGCAGGGCATGGGGATGAACTAGTCCAATACTATTAGTCTTACATACCTAGAAGAACAAGGTTCTTGAAGAATCTTGAAGAAGAGATTGATTAGAAGCCTTGATACCCTAACTTGAAGGAGAAAAATCAAGAAAACCTTTCTTGAGATTTCTTGAATTAGTTTTTTGAAATCTCCGTGGTCAAGAATTATAATTTTAATTAGTAATTCATAGTTTTATGGAGGAACTTGAGTTGGAAAGAATGGTATTTTGGAAAAAGACTTACCTTGAAGAAGAAACATGAAAAAATTGAAAGAATCTTGAATCGAGTCTTCTACTTTGATTTTTCCTTAGGTTTTTGCCTTAAGGTTTGAGAGAGAAGAGAATAATGAATTAAGAGATGAAAATCTGATTGTTTAGGGTCTTTAATTAGTCAAGAAATTCATTTAGGGTTTTCTTAGAGGTAAAAGACAAAAACAACCCTTTCTAATGTTTCCACGTTGGCTAATTCGTCACTGCACTGCATCAAGTTACTAAAATGGTCATAACTTTTTACTCAAAAAATTAATTGTTGCAAAATTGGTGGCATTGGAAAGATGATTCAAATACCTTAAATTTGATAGGGTATGGGATACGTGACTCTTTATATTATAAGAGATATGATCGCTTTAAGTTGACACAAGTAAAATCTTATGTCAAAACTTAATCGGTAAGGAAACTTTCAACTGAACTTTGTGCTAGGAGATTCTAGTGACCTTAATTGATATCCAAAATCAATTCCACACTAAAGAATTTACCTTTACATATATGAACAATTTAAGAATAACCCGATAAGACCTTATACACAATTAAAGAATAGTCTGGGTATATATATATATATATATATATCAGTAGCATAACTTAATATTAATATAAGAACAACATCACCTATGGCGAAGAATATTTTATTTCTTTAAGTTTCTACCTTATTTTTGCGTAATTGTAGTCTTATCCCTTTTTATTGAGCATACATGTAACACCTCAGGTTTTGGAAAGAACTAAAGAGAAATTTGTACAAGTCATCTATCAGTTTTAGTTTTGGGTCAACTTCAAGCAAACATATCTTTTTGCACATATATAGTTAGGTGACCCATGGCTTAGCAAATTGAAAGTCTTTGAGTCCTCTTTCCAACACCACGAAGTGTGCATAATTTTGAGCTCGGAATAAGAAGTTAAGCCCGTTTGAATGAAGCTTCTCTATTTAAGGCACCTCTTTCGTTTTTAGAAGGATATTTTTGTCTATTCCTTTTCCTACTTAGCCTAGCACGTTTTTCTTCACCCAAATAAGGGTCTAATCAATTTTAAATCACTTTTTCATGTTCCCAAACAATTAGAGAAAATAGAGTGAGATTCCAAGAAGAGAAAAGGTAGGTTTCAAGCGTTCTTCAAGAATATGGTTATTTTGGCCAAGAACATTGTTCTTTCCAGGTAAGTAAGGTTTCTCACAGTGTTGAACTTTTTTTTTTCTCATGCCCTACATCTCAATTTTGTCAAGAAATTGTTATATCTATAGGATTCATTCGTAGTTCTTGATTTGTTGTTCAATTCTTTAACAATGGAGGCTTTGATTCTTTTGTGTTGTGAATCTTTGGTAAATCTTATTTTTCAAAGAGATTGTATGAAAGTTCTCATGTAATCGTATTGGTTTGAGAATAAAGAAGACTTGAGGAGAAGTTTTTCAATTCTAACTAGTTTGAAGTTTGAATTTTTTTTAAAAAAATCATCGGGTTGCTAGGGAGGGGACTGGGGTTGCGCGCCAAGATAACCCCAAGGCCTAACTTCAGTAGTTTAGGCCCTAGCGCGATGCGCCAGCAGTACGCCAAGGCCTGACTTCTAATGTTTAGGCCCATGTGTGACTCGCCAGCAGTATATCAAGGTCTGACTTCTGAAGTTTAGGCCCTGGCACAACGGGTCAGCAGTACGCCAAGGCCTAACTTTAGTAGTTCAGGGCCTGGCACCTTGCGCCAATGTTTGTTAGGCAGATTCCTTTCTTTGTTTCATCTGGCGCATGTTCCTATAAGTTGTGCTCACGTTTCCCTCCTCTGTACTAGCTCCTATACAGTGTATTCACCTTCTAAAGTCCCTACATATCCTAATCACGTGTCTAACTGTGCATTCAAAACTAAAGTGAGTTTACATGAAAAGTTTAAGGGCTATATTATAAGAAAAATATAAGAGTCTTCTGTTTCTATGCATATTGAGCTTGGACTTGAAAGATAAGTCCATAAGAATACGTTCAAATGTAAGTATGAGTTATGCTTTTGAAAAGTACTTCAGTAAAGTAATAGTCCTTTTCTTTACAAGTGGTGATTCAGTATTATTGATATTATTTATTAGTTTAGAAGTAGTATCAAACACCGAATTGGGTTAGAGTCTTTTATAACTCGAAATTCCCATAAAACTACGTAGCCAGCGTAGGATATGATAGCATTGATTCATCATGCAACTCCTCAGTGCCTTTGAGAAAAGTATATTATTTTCATATTGCTTTTATTGCATATCTTATTGTAAGGTCCAAATGGTTTACACTTCATGTACATATATTTATTTAGTTGAGTTGATTTCAGTCATTTAGTTCAGTTTCTTTTTTACTCAGCCGTATTATATACTCGTACATTTAATGTACTGATATCATTCGACCAACATCTTTATGATGCAGCTACAGATGTTCAGGATCATCAACACGCGTTTAATTCAGATCACCCTACACTCATAGACAATATTTGGTGAAGCCTCCGGAGACTCCATTTTAAATAACATTTTAGTAATATTTGAGGTGTGATGGGTCTTGTCCCGACAAATATCTTGAACTACTAGAGGCTTCATAGACAGGCATAATTAGATGTTTCCATTGTTTCTCAGAATGTTTGTTTAACTTATAACTTATGTTAATTATTTCAAGACAGTGATTTCAAACTTTTCTAAATGCTCATCAATTTAAGCTTCCGCGTATTACGTAGAGTCATGTGAGTCATAGTAAGCCAGGCCAAGGGTTCACTTAGGGATCAGAAATTGTTCTTGAGTGTAGGTCACATCTAGGGTGTAGGCTCGGGTGGTGACAAACTTGGTATCAAAGCACAATATTCAAGAATCCTAAGGTATCTATGAAGCCGTGCATGTAGAGTCCTTCTTATCGGTGTGAAGCGCGCCACATCTACAATTAGGAGGCTACGACATTTAGGAAATATTTCACATTATTTTTACTTCTTTTCGTGGGGTAGAGTTTAACTCTATGAAAGTTATTTCTAATTCATGCTTATGCGTATCTTTTCAGATCATTCCTCCATGAAGAGTTGTTCGAGGACATCCTGCTAGAAGGAATGTGAATCCTCAACGTTAAGAAGATCCCAATGCACCAGAAGTGCAACTCCCTCTGGGAGATGTCACCAATGCTAAATTCAGGAATGCAATTCAAATGTTGATTCAAGTTATGACAGCACAGGTTGGTCTCCAAGGAGTCGGACATCAGAATTGGAATGATGCATCCAGAGTCCGAGAATTTCTAAGAATGAGTCTTCCGGATTTCACTGGGTTGAAGCTCAATGAGAATCCAAAAAATTTGTGGATGAACTTCAGAAGGTGTTTGAGGTCATGAATGTTGCTGATGTTGAGCATGTAGAGATGGCTGGATACCAGCTCAAGGGTATTACCAGGATATAGTATGATTAGTGGAAGAATAAAAAGGCAGAGGGGCCCTAATTTTGAGTTAGGTTGTGTTTGAAGATGCTTTCTTGGGGCGCTTCGTTCCCCAAGAGAAAAGGGAAGCAAAAGTAAGAGAGTTCCTTAATCTGAAGCATTAGTCTATAGGTGTACAAGAGTACAAGCTCAAGTTCACTCAATTATCCCGCTATGCTCCAAAGATGGTGGTAACAACCTCAAGTTCACTCAAATTCATTTAAAAAAAAGTACGCCTAGTTATTTTCAGATTTTCTTGAATAAAATATTATTTTCTTAGTAACAACTGTAAAAGATTACCATAACCATCAAGAACAATTACAACCTAAAGAGCACCTATTTTCTGATAACAGAACTTAGGCCTCCGACAAAACTATAAAACTAATTATATATTAAATGTTGAATAAACTTCCTACAATTCTGTGCTTTTTTGAACTATACAGGAAATTTGCCCTCTCTGTGATTTCCTTCTTTATCAGTTGAACTACCTCAGTTGTATGTATCTGATTCCCTTTGAGTTTCTTCCAATTCCTAGCACACCATGTATGGTAGAGGACTGCTCCACCTATAACTGACATAATTTGCTTCTTTGCTTTCTTCCGGTGTTTCCTCCTAATGCTATCCAAACTCTTGATGATTCCAGCATTCTGCAGTGTGGTACCTGTCCATTGAATCATCTCTTGACATACAATCGATGTCCAATTACACTTATCAAATAGATAGACATTGGTCTCCATTGCTTTCTCATCACATAGACAACAATCAGTGTTATCAACTTGAATGATTAGTTTCAACTTCCTCTCCTGAGTTAGTAACTTTCCTTGGACAACCAACCATAGCATAAATCTATGCTTTGGTAGAGCTAACGACATCCAGATGAGTCCAACATTCCTTATTTGTGGTTTGTGGCCTATTATTGCTAACTTTTAGTGATAAAATAGATCTCAGATTGTGTCAACTTGTATTTGTCTTGTGTGTACCAGCCTTGCATTTGAACTTTGATTGCATTTATTTTCTTCCAGTACCACCTGCCATCTAATGGTGCCTTGTGAGTCCATATAGAAGCATCATCATTTATATATATTCCATGGACCCATTGAACCCACAATGACCCCTTATTTTCTATGATTTTCCATATCAATTGACCCACTGAGGCAATATTCCAGTGGCTACCGCCCTTTATATTTAGACCACCTTGTCTCTTTGGAAAGCAAACTTTCTCCCATGACACTAAAGCTATCTTATTCTTATCAGCACTACTACCCCACATGAAATTCCTGCATATCTTATCCACTTCCTTGAGAATTCTTTGGGGTAATATCAACACTGCCCCCCCCCCCCCGCTAGAAACTATGGGTTGAAAAATAGTGCAACATTAATCACTTGTAGCCTACCAGCATATGAGAGCTGCTTTGAGTAAGTTACAATGATTCTTTGAGTATGCTTGTCAATTAGAGAATAATATGTCAGTTTTTGTCCATTTCTTTGGTGAAAGAGGTAGGCCAAGGTACTTGATAGGGAATATACCAACTGAGAATCCAGTTCTAGTTAGAATTTTCCTTCTTGTGTCCTCATCAACTCCAGCCAAGAATATACTTAATTTGTCCAAGTTTGCCTCCAAACCAGTAGCAACATTAAAGTGTGCTAATGCTTCCATTAATCTACTCACTGAAGCCACATACCCCTTGCATAATATCATGAGATCATCAGCGAAAATTAAGTGAGTAAGTTGCAACTTCTTACACATTGGATGGAATCTGAAGTCAGGCAGCCCACTCATAGTCTGAGGTGTTCTTGACAAGTATTCCATGACTAATACAAATAGCAACGGAGATGCAAGGTCTCCTTGTCTTAGTCCTCTTTTTCTAGAAAAAAACCATGGTTCTCTCCATTCACTCTTTTGAAAAAATTTAAGTAGTAACTCCTAACATGATCCATTTGATGAATTGTTCAGGAAACCCAAAACCACTTAGGACTTCTTTAAGAAACTCCTAGCTCACCATGTCATAAGCTTTCTTTAGATCTATTTTCACAAGACACATAGGAGATACATTCTTCCTATTGTAGTGTCTTAGTAAATCATGACAAATCAACACATTGTGTATCATTGATCTCCCTTGTACAAAGGCTGACTGATTTTTTGCTACTATATGGCTGGCAACAGTTTTTAATCTACTACAGATTAATTTTGATATGCACGTATAAATGACATTGCTATAGGAGATTGGTCTATATTGGCTGGTAACTTCAGGCACCTCTATTTTTGGAATGAGAGTAATACTTGTTGAATTGATCTGCCTTAGAATCTAACTATTCTAAAAAAATTATTGCACTGCATTTGTGACATCCTCTCCCACCAAAGACCATGCTGCCTTGTAGAATCCACTGACATACACTTCTGTTCCAGAGCTCTTGGTGCTGTCAATTTTGAACATAGCCTTTTTCACCTCTTGCGATTCAAATCTCTGAATGAGTGCACACTGTTGTTCTTCTGTAAGCACTTTCCATTTTCTTATCAAGTCTCCTATTGCTAGACATCTATTCACTATCTTGTTCCCTAGAATATCCTCATAGAACTCCACAAGCAGACTTGCCATAATTGTTGGATCTGATTGCCATACTCCCTACTTGTCCTTCAATTGTATTATGGCATGCTTCAACTTCCTATGTTTGATGATTGAATAGAAGTACCTTGTGTTGTCATCTATGATAAACACTCATCTACATTTCATCTAATACTAGGTGTAGGCGATCGTATTCTAGTATAAAACCCAACAAAGAGTTGGGGTCGAACCCATATGGGGCGATACAATATAGTGTTTAATTAAGAAGTAAAGGTTGTGTTCTAATCGGTTATAGAGGTAGACATTATCGACGCCAAGCAAAGTAAATTAATGGTTTAACAAAAAATGTCAGATGGGGGGGGGGGGAGGGTTTAAGAGTGTCAATTAACAACTACAACAATTAGAAAAGCAGGGGAGTAATCAAATTGAGATGAATTCTCGGGGATGTGATCGATTATAGGCTTATTTTGCTATATATGTAATTGAAATTTACTAACAACGACTGAATCTCAGTGGGTAGGATAGGCTATAGATGCAATAGCTTTCTCTCGAACAACTATTACGATTCAAGTGAGTTCTCTCGAACCTCGACAAGCTTAACAATAGAAACAGCCCAAAACCTTAATTTGTCTACTCTCTCGAGCTAGATAGGTAGGATCGAATTAAGAATCACTCTCTCGAGCTAGATAGGTAGGATCTAATTAAGATTAACTCTCTCGAGCTGAAACTACAACATCCCAATCACTACAATGTTCAATTGATAACCTTGGTTCGACAACCTCGCACTCGAGCAAGCCCAGAATATTAAGCTAAAATTGCATTTGCAACTACAATTTATGAGTTAGTACACAACTATCAATCAAAACCACTTTAAAACAACATTTAAATTAGTAAACAACAATACCCATAAGCTAATTAGAACAACTAATCACATGATCACACCCCACGAATTGGGGTTTAGTCACACATCATAAAAAAGAAGAAATTAATACCAATTACGTTCTCCATAATCTGGGTATTGGAATCCACGTCTTTACAATGATCTAAAATGCTCAATATCAAAAACTCAACTCAAAATCTACTAGAAAACTCCTAAACCTAAGTAACCAATGAAAGTTTCAAGTTCTACAATGGAGAAATTACTCAGTATATTACTGGATTTAAGATTGGACCCTTTTTCTGCTTTCTGTAATCCAATTTATACTTTCTCAAATTTTTGTCTTCAGGATCACTAGGCGAGGTTAGTCGGCGATGCGACAATGGTTTCATTCCATCGTTGCTTTGCCTTGGCTCTTTAACCTTAGGGTTCTATTACCTTAGGCGATCCAAGTTTATGTCACTGATTTATTCGGCGGTTCGCCGAAGGTTCAAATCCATCGCCAATTTGGGTTCTCTCCACGACTAGTAGTCTGGAACTTTAGGCAAGCTGCAGTACCACTCGGCGAGTCAACGAGTGGCTTTGGTGATTTTCAGTTTTTGCTATCTTCAGCCTTTTTCATCTTTTTTGCTCCTTTTTGCCCTGTAATGTCCTTGCCTTGCTCCATTGCCTTGATTGCTGAAAATTAACACTTTAAGATCAGTTTAGAGCATAAATTAGGCATTGAGGACAATAAAACTAAGATAACCAAGCCCTAAGTGAGTCGAAATCTCAGACTCATCGACACCCCCAACTTAAACTTTTGCTTGTCCTCAAGTAAAACTCAAGATTAATCAGCTCAATAAGGATGTCTACAAACAATGCTACTCAAGACTCAACATGAATACACACAAGCGATTCAAACTACACATGTAATGTTCAGTTGTGCCTTCTAAGTTTCAAACTGTGACTAACCATATCATATGCACCCAAGCTCACAATGCTTGCTTCAAGTGCAAGTTCAAGCTCAACAAAAGTATTTGAATGCAATGACATCAAAAACGATTCCATGCTCATACAAAGCTCATCAACTTTTAAAATTTCGGAATTAAAACAACTCTCACTCTCTCAAAAACAAACACATGCATGATCCTTCTTCATAGGCTTGCAAGTATTTTCCATTCAACATGCTAATAAGCTCAGTCAAGATCACAAAGGTCTTTCAAGGCTTGTAGCGGGGCTGAGTGTAATGGTATGGTCATTTAGGATTAGTGACTTTTACCTTCACGAAGCATGGCCTGCATTTCATATTTTTTCTTTTTCTATCAAACTTTTTGCTTTCCAAAATCCACACTTTACTCTTTTAAGTACGCATCATTGGATACCCCCTTTCTTTTGCTCATTGCACAAACTTTATTTTAACAATTCTTTTCTTTTTCGATCTTTTCTTCTTTTCATTTCTCTCTCTCTTTTATATGGAGGGTTCCATCTTTTTCAACACAATCTTTAAAGAAGTGAATTTCTCAAACTTCTTGATTTTCCTCCCTTTTTCACCACACCCCCAACTTAGGCTTTTTGCCTAAGTTGGCTATTCAACATACCCAATGGTCCATGAAGATTTTAGGTGGGAAGGAAAGGGGTCATTTATGTTCAAGGTTCATCCAAAGAAAAGGATAGGCTCAAATGGTGCCAAGCTAGGTTCACACTCTCACAAGGGTTTCACAAAGAAGTATAATGGAAACATTGGCTAACTCTCCACAAATTGTGCTTAAGATCATCTCTATCATTCTCTCACACTAGCCAATTGGACCAACGGGGCAAGTTCTAGGTATTAACAAGCATGCATTTCAAGACAACCTCACCACACATAACGTTCAACACAATCATCAAAACAAAACTTTAACATTTTTGCTAGCGTGCAGCGATCATCACAAGAGTTTCACTGAATAACCGACTTAGTCACAATGAGATGCTACGAGTTCACATATGACTTATGCAACTCAATTCGCCTCATCAGATTTGCACACACATGTCGTTCAAACAAGAGCATTATTCAAGTCATTGATATTGACCACAATCGACACTCAAAATTTCAAGAGAACAACCCCTTTCAAACAAACAAGAGGTGGCAATTTTAAAAATCAGTTCAAAACCATTTGCAAAAATCAGTTCAACACAATAGATCAAAGCCATATATATAAGAACAGAATATATGATCCAACATTCACAAAACAACAATAGCAATCATCCACAAAACAACCCAAAAGAGGTAGGTATGAAAATACCTCACCCTGCCAAACTATCTAGCAGTTGTCCTCAAATGCAAAGAAATAATAAAATAGACTAAAAATGACCAAAATGGAGTACAAGGGTCATCCTTCCAGGCTAAGCCTGGGGTGAGCTCGCATGTCGGTGACTCCATCCATCTGGGCATCAGTGCCCAGCTCAGCAACATCCTTGGCTCCACTAGAGCACACCATCGAGGTATCTCTGGGTGATGCCTGCACTGCCATCTCAACCATTGCTACCTTAAGATCAACTAAGTCATCATACATAGCAGCATCACAGACACCCAACTCCTCCTCATCAGTCTGTGCCTCAAACTCGGCATCTGCATCATCAGCCCTAGCAGCATCTCCGGTTGTAGTAGCCAAAGTAACTTCAGAACGAGCTAAAATATTAGTGCTTGCATTGTCAGGAATCTCAACTACACTGAACATTATCGACAAATATGTGGACTTCAGCTCGTCCAAATCCTTGTGCAGCCCAACAACATCGGCTTTCAAGGCCGTCATAGCAGCACAATCATTCTGACCCTGCTCACAAGCCTCAACCCTCACAGTAAGGGAATATAATGCAAGCCTATGGCCATCAATCAACTCTCTATGCTCTCTCATCTCAGCCCTAATCAGGACCAAGGTAGCAGAAATTTCCTGTTCTATCATCCAAGGCACAATGCCCTCTACCTGAGAGGCATGCACATCAGCGGAATGAGCTATATGGCCCATCTTGTATAACATGGCTTGGGTGATAGGGGGTCAGAAGGCGGCAACAACAACAACAGTAGAAGTAGTGGGATAGGGTGCAACAATAGAACTAGGATTAGTAGAAATAGAAGGACCAGAGGTACCTATAGGCTCATGGTCTAAGGGGGCAGTATTGCCTCAGTCGGTAACATATCATCGTCAACTACTAGGGATGTATCCACTGGTGTAGCCCTCCTCCTATCGGCCTCATCCCTCAAGTATTCGGCCTCAATCCGCTGAATGTTTGTAGAGGAAGTGGGAGTCACTTCCATATCCGTCTTGGCAACTACCGGAACATAGGCGCGTCTGCACAACTCAGTGATCAATACAGGAAGGGAAGGGAGGTCTGACTCTGCTTGGCCCTCATTTCCATCTCTTGCTCAATGAGAAGACCTAAGTTCAATCTATTTTGATCCATAATAGAACCTAGACATGCATCCTTTGGATGTCGAAGGATCGACTCATTCTGCGAAGGCATCATAGTGCTGCTAATAAACCCAAACTGGTATCTGGCAGCCACGTTCAATTTCTTCTTCTCAATCGGTGCACCGGCCTCAATCCACCTCAGTGTCATATAAAAAATTAGGGGAGCTAACCAACCCTTTAGATCATCTAGGTTCTCTTTCTTGATGATGTCAATGTAGTCATGCATGAAGTCCCTTGTACACACGAGTACCTCATTAATATCTGAACTGCTACACTTCACCTTCTTCCCCCGAACCATCACATGATCTACTGACTGAAACATGCTGCCCTTCTATTTCCTTTTCGGAACCAGCTCCCCATAAACAGAGTAGAACTCGTAGACCCAAGTAGGGATTAAGAGCCTCGGGGCTTTGTGAAAATTTTAAATTTGTGAAACTTCAGAGTGCTCCACACTTTAGGGTATCGGCCTACCACGCCATCTGTGGACAACTAGTTTTCCTCTTAAATGGTCCTTGAACCCTCGATCTTTAGTCTGTTGAGTGAATGGGGTGGAGCAACCTGAACTGGAGGAGGGGCCTACACTACTCTCTGAGCTGGAGGTGGAGGTGGAAGAAGTATAGGAGGCCCTAGGATCCTAGATGGATCATTCATCAACTAGGAGCATAACTACTCTCTCTTAACTTGTAGAAGTTGGTCATCTTTCGGTTCAGAGATGGAGGTCGGAGAATTTCCCTCAGAGTGGCCCTCACTGTCAGAGGGAGTAAGGTACGTGGTGTAGATTCCCTCACTGTCGGAGCCCTCCTCCGTTGGTGTGGGTTGAACTGGGCCTTTGCCCTTGCCCTTTCCTCTATTTGGAAGAAGTTTAGTAACTCAGCCCGAGAGGCCGCAACCTCCTCATTGATCACTATCCCTTTAGCCCTTTTGGGGCGGTTGATTCCTTCCTGCGACTTTAGGTCTAGCCATTTCTACAAAACAAAACCACCCACGTTAGATGCAATTTGAAAAAAAATTCAAAGTTTGAAAACTGCACAGAATGACTCGCTGAACCGTTTGGAAAGTCACCGAAACCCTTTGGCGAACCAAGTCGGGCTATCGAAAGGTCCAAAGTAAAATCATTCAAAAAAACATAGGTCGGTGATGTTTGATGAGTCCACAATTTGATTTAGGGCTCTATTTTAATAGAATTAGAGTCCTCAAATGCATATTTTGTCTCAATAACTAATGTAAACCTTTAAGTTTCAGGTATTTGGATTGAGAGACAAAGCTTGGACGCTATTAAGCAAAAAGGAACAAAGTGGCTGAAAGAACGGAGAAAAGACTTCCTGAGGATCGCCTAAACTATTAGGCGAGTCACCAAAAGGTCCTAAATCCCGCCGAATATTCCACTGTGCTGAGCCTTGAAGGAGAAGGTCAAGTTTGTGATAAAAAGGAGTTGTCGACACGTCGTCGAGCAGTTTCGCGAAGCAGCACTCTATCTCCCAATGCCTCTTAACACAATAATGCTGAAGGCAAAAGTAGAAAGACAATGAACCAGACCAAAGGGGGGATGACCGAGTGTGTCGGCGATCCTGACTAACTGCGCCAAGTGATCCTCCGCAACCTAAATTTTCAAACACTATAAATACTTATTTAAATTGTTAGCTTAGTATCAGACTTTAGAGAGAAATTTATTTTTTTGGAGACTTAGACTATTTTCAGTTTTAGTTCTTAGAGGTTTTGGAGACATTGAGCTTGAAGGCTTGAAGACTTCCAATTCCAAGAAATTGGAAGTGGGTGTTGGAAATTCTTCATCCGAGACTCGTTGTAAGTGAATATAAATCATACCCAGTTGATGTCATCTTGATTCGGTATCATTTTCTTCCCTTTTTCTATGTCTAGCTAAAACCCCAATTTTTGGGGTGTGATTTTGTGAATATGGGTTAAATTTAGTATTGGGTGTTGCTTATTGTTGGTATATTCGCTGTTTAAATTTGATTTCATTTAGTAGTTATGTTTGAACTGAATGAGATTGTAGTTTTAAATACTATTTCATCTTAGTGTTTTTGGCTTGCTCGAGAGAGAGGTTTTAAAACTAAGACTACTAAATCGATAGCCGGTGGTTATTGGGTTATTGTGGGTTCAGCTCGAGAGAGTGAATCCTAGGTCCTCTCCCACACTTTCAGCTCGACAGAGTGAATGGGATAAGGAGGAGGCTGTGCTTAAATGCATCAACTCGGTGTTCGAGAGAAACCGAGTTGATTCAGGGTAAGTTGCTCGAGAGAGAATTTACCCCACTAAAGTCTAGCCTAGTTACAAATATTTAGCGATGTACTATCAAAAGCATCTACTCGATAGTGTCTTTTATCCCATATTCCTATCATATCCCCAAGAATCCCGTCTTACTCACATCTTTGTATTTATGCTGTTTTAGTTGTTAATCACTACAAACCCCCATTGATAATTGACATTCCTGTCAACCCCTTAATTTAGTATGTGTTTATTCGTTAATATTTACAGCTATGATTGATTAGAACTTGATTTTACTTTTCTATTAATTCTCAAAACCACTCCTTGTGGGAACAAACCCAACCCTTGGTTAGGTTATATCACTACACGCGATCGTTGGCACTTGACCCAAAGTAGTGTCCTGATACGTGAAGTCAAAATGGCGCCGCTGTCGGGAAGGTGTGTTACTTGAGAATTATTAGTAGAGTAGAATTTTTCTTTTGTTAGTCATAGTTTACTAACTTAATTTTTAGTTTTGTCTTGTTTGTTTTTGTGTTGAAATAGGAAAGATTAAGTGCAAAGGGTGAATGTGCTACCCAAATAGATCACCCCTATTGAGGTTGTTGAAATTTAGGGATGATCTCCTAACGTTCCAGCAATAGGAAGGAGAGGCTATCCATGATCTGTGGTCAAGGTTTAAAGCATTACTACATCAATGCCCAAATCATGGAATGCCATACAAATTGCTATTGGAATGCTTTTACAGATGTCTTAGTCCCGAGCATAGAAGTGCGGTCAATCAACTGTTTGGAGGGTGTTTGACACAATGACCCTATGGAGTAGTAGTCAAGTTTGTTGATGGCTTGGTTAAAGCCAACAAGCAAATAAAGAAAGGCCAAGAAGGGGCAAACTTGTTCATTCAGTTGGACGATCTGTCCAAAAGGGTAATGCAGTTAAAAGCAAGTTCCAGCAAGAAGAGCAAGTGCCTTCCCCCTCGCAAGTGTAAAAGGATGAATCAACATGAGGGTGGACAAAAAGGAGAGGTTCTCTCACTCATTCTACAAAAAATCAAGGAACAAGATAAAGTGTTGAATGAGATAAAAGAGAATGTCGAAATGCTGAATCAGATGATGACCTCCCATTCCATGATCATTCAGCTACAAGACGCCCACTGTCTTGTCTCTACTCATATAAAAAATGGGGTTGCCTAGTAATACTATGGTCAACCCCAAGAACAAGGTTTGAAGGTGGACTTGCGTCATGCCGCGATGTTAACTAAGGCATTGTTTGGGAGGTAACCTAAAACCCTTTTATTGCTTTTTGTTTGTGTTTTGGTAAAATAATGGTGTGTTGTTTGTACAGGTTGTAGTGTGGAAATTATTCAAAAAAGTGTAGGTGGCGGGCTACAGGTCTAGTCGGCGAGTTGCCGAAGAGGTCGGCGAACACGACCAAGACGTCTTCAAATTGGAGTCTGTAAAACTCACCGAGCCTAGGAAATTATTGGCGAATTGTTGACCATGTCAGTGATATCGACGGAGACCGCCGTTGGGACTACCACACTCACTGGAGGTTCTGTAAAATTTTGCGAGGTAAATGAACACACGGTGAATCGCCGAGAGGATAGGCGAGCTCGACTAATGTCACCAAATGGGCGTAAACTGGATGATTTTGCAGGCCAAAGGTTTAAAAGTTTCAAACTCATTCACTTTTCCTCACTTTTACCATCCCAAACTCACACTGGCACGCTAGTTCCTATATTTTTGCATTTTTAGAGTATTTTTAGTGCTGATTTGTGCTCGAAATTAGATTACATTGCCGCCTAGCATTTCAATCTTCTCTTTATCGACACCAAATGTTGGTTTTCTATGCCCCAAGTTTATTTTATCAAAAATTATACTCATTTGCAATAGCCTGATCTTGTTGAAGTGTTCTGATCCTACCTGATAGGATTAGTTTATTTACATGCATGATTTAATTTGATAATCTTGCTCGAGTAGTTGTGACTGTTGAATTCCCATAATTATATTCCTTAAACATGATTAAAATTCGAAGGGTTGTGTTTGGGTGCTATGGGTCCTACCGTAATTGTACTAGTGCATGCTTTGATTTTGTTTTCAGGGGGTGTGGGGTTGAATTCGAGAAGTTGGATTGAAAATAGGCACGTTGAGTCGTTTGGCGAGCTGGGTCTAGCTCGCCGAACCACTCAGCGGCTCTCCTAATGTCCCCATCTCGCCCTTGATTTCATGCTTTATTTGATGATTGATTCTGTAACCTTCGACGAGAAGCTTGATGTTGCCAAAAGCACTTAGCGACTAGCCGAAAGGCTTTATTTTCACCCTCTTTCTGCACCCCTGAACCTTTATGAACTGGAACTTTTAGCGGGCCTGTCCTTGTTCACCGAAAGCTATCGGTGACACGCCGAGTGGTTCCCCCATGACCTACTTGCTGCAGTTTTAGAGCCAATTACTTCGGCGAGCTCGATCTAGCTAACCTAAGAAATTCAACAATTCACCCTCTGGTTTGGCGAGTCAGTTTGTAATTATTCTGTTGTGCTTTTGTTAAAATTTTTCTAACTTCTCTTCGAGATTTTGCACACATGACTAAATCGAAAGCTGCTGAAAGAATAACACTAGTCCAAGAGAAGTCCAAAGGAATTACGATAAATAAGGATGCAACTACGTCGAAGGCAAAGCTAAGAAACTACCCACAACCATTGGGAAAAGCAAGGGCAAGAGGCCCACTTTTTCTAGGAAGACCATTACCCTAGACCCTAATATTCCTTCGTGGGCTCGGGGAGTCTGCAGAGCGGTGCATGTCTTTTTGGCAGACTCAAACTCAGCAGAACTTGGTGAATCTGACATTGTTGTTCCTCCTGAGGTGACTCCGGGAACTGATGCCTAAGTCTAGAATGCTACTTCGGACACTGAGGCCCAGACATATAGAGAGACTGCATAGACATGATCCCCTCTTTACCCCCCTTTCTGTCTTTCTTTATTTTGAATTCTGGATATAATATTAGTTGCATTTGAGGACAAATGGTTTTGTTTGTGGTGGGGTGAGGCCCACCTTTTGTGTGAATATTGATGTTCGTGTTTTGTTGATATATTTTGGTCATTGTGTTTTATACTGCTTTTCATGGATGTTTGAGCTTGTGGCTCCTTGATTTTAAATTGAAAATAATTTTTGACCCTTCAGAAATTTTTTTGCCACCTCTTGTATGCATTTGAATGTGGCTGTTCTTTAGCTAATTTGAGTCTCAGTTTTGATCAATATCGATGACTCAAATAGTGCTCATAATCGAACGAACATGAATGTGCGGCTACGATGAGACCAAGTGAAGTTACATAGTCAATATGTGAACTCTTTGCATCTCGTTGTGACTAGCCCAATTATCAAATTGATTCTCTTGTGATGAACGTTGCACACAAGTGAAAGTATGGAGTCTTGTTTAACTGTGGTGTCGATTCCTTGTATGATGAGCTTACTGTGAACCATGCATGATAACACCTAGAATTTACCCCGTTGGTCCGATCGACTAAGTAAGACTATCTCTTGATATGATCTTAGGCAACTTAGAAGAATGTGAGCCAATTTGACATATACCTTTTTTGTGGCCTACCTTGTGAGTGTGTGAACCTCTGTTGAACACCCCTTGAGCCTTACCTGTCTTTGGAAGAAACTTGATGAAAACATGAGCTTTCTTAATCGGCTACCTATAATCCTCTTGAATTGTGGTTGATCGAATAGCCAACTTAGGCCAAAAGCCTAAGTTGGGGGTGTGGTGAAAAGAGAAGGCAAGTCAAGAAGTGCAAGAAAAGTCCCCATCAACCCATGGTGTTGATAAAAATGGAACTCCTCCATACAAAAAAAAGAGATAAAGAAAAGAAAAAGAAAAAGAAAAATTTGTGAAATAAAGTTATGAGAAAGAAAGGGGGTTTCGAACAATCCATGGAAGTAAATAATGGGAAGACTTATGAGCACTAAAGAAAATGATGAAAGAAGAGGAAAGGGAGTGTTGAAAGCACCACATTTCATGAGGATAAAAGTCCTTGAGCCTAAGTGACTATACCATTGGACTCAGCCCCATTATAAGCCTTGAAAAGACTTTTTTGATCTTGAGTGAGCTGAAACAATTGTTGATTGGAAAATACGGGCAAACCTATGGGTGAAAGCATGCATTGTGTTCTTCTTTGTGAGAGTGAGCGTTGCATTTAATTTTGAAACTTTAAATGATTAAACCATTGTGTGTGAATATGGAATCATTCTTTGTGTGAGGGCATTTGAAGCAAGTATAGTGAGCTTGAGAATCTTTGATAATGGTGTGTCACAACTTGAGTCTTTGAGTATACAATTGATCCTTGCATGAGTAAGTTGAGCCTTGTT